>SZYD01000479.1:0-82044 GCA_009363875.1 Mikania micrantha | reverse complement strand
AAAAACGAGTTAATGATCCATGAAAAAGCCGAAACTAGGGTTTTCTAAAACCTTTTGTTCGATCTAAGCATCTAGCCGGTTCTACACTCTTATCCTGGCGCCACACGTCCATGAGAAGTCATTTGCATAACAGGATCATGGGAACAGATTGGGTTCGATGGGTTTGATGAAGATGATGATGGAGACTTAGGGTTCGGGGAATGGTCTGCGCACCGCGAACATGCATGTGTCTTGGCCGCCTTGGCCGAACCTTCTGCAAGGTCACGAACCCTTGGCTGTCGTCATCACCGAATCTCCTACACACGAACCCTAGTTGAACCTATGTGGCGAACCCAGCAGCCACGAATCTTTCTAGCAGCACCGAACCCTCCACCGAACCTGGACCATGCCCTGTGACCAGCCGAACCTGTGTTGAGTTGGGCTAAGGAGCGAACCTATCCACCTGCTGAACCTGTCATCATCATGGAACCTAGTGTTCGCCAACAACAACTACCGAACCCTCATGTCCTCGCCTAACCTTCTGGTGGCTGCGAACCTCCCATGCCCACCGAACCATGCACTGGCTACATAGGCGAACCTTGCTGCTCGAACCTATAGCCGAACCTACCTGGGCGAACCTGTGGTTTTCCACCTGAACGAACCCTTATGGTGAATCACTTGTGGCCGACCTTTTCTGCAATCACCGGACCATGAGGGGAACCGCGAACCTTCGGACCATACTAGTTCAGCCCACGTCTTCCTCCGAGCAACTGGGCCCATTTTGTGACAGTTGGGCCAGACTTGTTTCATTGGGCCATGATGATTCGGTCCACCTATCATTCGACCAGGCCCTTATTAGCCCAAAACCTCTATTTAATCCAAGTATCCAACAGGCCCAAATAATAATCAGTTGGCCCAAAGAGAATGGGGCCGCCCACGTGACTGTTGTGTCCCAATTCATTCGGCCCATGTGCATTAGTCGGCCCACTTATAAATGGCTCGGTCTATTTGATTTAAAACATAACCGAACACTTTAAACACCACATTCATGGGTAAAATTGATATGCATGGGTATTAAGTTAACCATCAAACTTAGAACCTTAACTCTTGAGAGCTAGGGGACAAGATGAGAAATGACAACCTATGATTTTAATTGAACTACACGTGGTTACAAAGTGCTAAAAAACGGACAACGGATTTTAATCATTTACTTAAGGTCTAGGTTTGGGTGCCTAGAACCTCTAGTATCATGACATTGATGCAAGTTTGAGCATAAAATCAATAACAAGGTACGTTAAACTTAACTTAAATGGTAATATGCTACTAAACGCAAGAAACATTAAACAGGGCCGAATGAAGACCAAGACCGAGACTCATAAGTGTTAGCCAACCCTAGGGCTAACACATACACGCACACAAATCACTATAATTCGTACTTATAATTTACAACAACGTGAAATCAATACATGATCGTGAATACAACAACAAAGTACAACAATGAGCGCGTGATTTCTTATTTAAGCTAAGTCAACCACTTCAGTAGCAAGGTGAGTTCATACGCCCCTTTTCTAATCTTAACTGATTTTTAACTCTCGGGGCTGAGAAACATGCTTAACTTTTATTTATTTAAAAGTTTTAGTTTAACATATTGCTTATACTTTGATTAGATAATATTGCTTGACTTATTATCATTTATCTTTGTATGCATGCTTGTATGATCATGATATGACAGGAACAACTAGGATGAATATGATAATATAATTTATAATTCATCAACACATTAGAATAACATAGTTGCAAGACTATATCTTACAACACTTATTTATTCTTACAAGAACGAACATTGAAGTAATCACAGGTGAACATGATGACAAGAACAAAACACATGATGATATGAAAATAACACATCTTCATAACATCATTCAACACTAGAGTTAACTAAGTGTAATAAGTCAAGTGCTTATAACACTTAGCTTACAACTCGAAACATATTACAAGATAACATGGAACAACTATCATCCACCACCTGAGTCGACTAAGTGTAGTAGGACTAGCTCTTACCACATCTTAGTGACAACATGGGGACTTAATGGAATAACAAGGAATGATAATCATGATAATGTAACTTCATGATAACAACATCATTCACACAAAAATTAACATAATTTAATAAGACAAGATCTTATTTAACTTTGTTAACAACAAGAACATACAACATTGAGAACAAACAACATTGATGAACACAATACAATTGATTACTATTGAACTATTTGCATTATATCATTTCAATCATGTGCTATGTACTTAAGTTTGATCATTGTAAGTCCCTTCAAAAATCGCTGACCAGTTAGTTTGATGTGACTAAACCGACAATAGCATAGTGGTACCATAGGTTTGACAACCTCTAGCTGTAGGGCTAGTATGTTGATCGTATTGATCCATTGGCCGGAAATGTATGACCGGTGACAGGGCGACGAACTGTCAGGGTCTGGAAAGCGACACATGGTGATATTAATCTGCAGTTATAATTGTAATTAATCCATCGTTACCCGTTGACTAGTAGACTGGGAATTTATTTTCTCTCATGTCATATTACTAGTAACCGTTTCGATGAGGCCTACGTAATACAAGGTGGTAGAGGTAAATCGGATGCATTGTAATCTGATTACGTGAGGATTTCAATGGATTCCTTTTAGGCTCTATGCACTTCAAGTTGAAAACATATATCAATTGGTTAACTAACACTCTTATTATTTAACAGTGATTAACAGTTAACCCCACAAGTAATAGAATAATAACAAGGATCAGATTAAATTAATCTAAATTCCTTAACACATCGAGGGTTATCAATACTTCGGTTTGATAACTAAACCCTCATATTATATTATTCTACATATGATTCAATGGGTGATGAATACAAACGGACGGGTGAAATGAAAATAGGGATCCATAGTTGTATTGCAAGTGGTATTAAGTTCTATTAGATATGTGGTGGGATGTTGGCTGGGGCTTGGTTCCCCTACATATGTCCTATATATAAGCATAGCTAATAGGATGAAATATCACTTGTAAATATAACTATGGAAAGGCCATTGTGTGAACGGGTGAATCAAACAACTTACAAACAACGAGTATGACATTGTGATTGTGTATGTGAACATTTTAAGGCTTTCAAATATCAAACTTATGAACACATCAACCTAGTGTTGACTTTGTTTAAATGCATATTTTCTCAGGTGATGAACAAGTTTAGTCAACAAGCTTTAGGAACATAGCTAGTGGACTTTTAGAAGACCTAGCTACATTTTGTGTTGACATATTTTGAATGGCAAAACAGTGAATCATCTTTTGAATATCTTGTACAGTTACAAGATATAAACTCATTGATTCTTTTGATTAGATTTACTTAGTTAAATTATGAGGAAACAATGTAATTTAACTTTGTAACTCTATTTCATTGTCATGTTAGCATTTCTCATTTATTTATCATGTTCTATGTAAACAATCTGATCATTTCGATTATCACAACGATATCACGCCCCGGGAACCTTCTGCCCGGCGGGAAAGTCGATCCAGCCCGCCGGCTCGGGGTGTGACATTAATTATGTTGAACAACCAATTGTTATCTTGGATTGAAAAGTCAAGAAAATGCGAAATAAGACGATTAACCAGGTGATGGTGGAATGGAAGAACTGGCGAGCTTCTGATGCTATGTGGTAATCTTTATGATGAAATGCTAAAAGTTTATCCTTCTCTTATTTATGTGTAACACGGTTTCAGGGACGAAACTTTGTAAGGAGGGGAGAATTTGTAACGACCTATTTTGGAGAAATATTAAAATCTGAATATAAATGGTGAAATGTTAAATTATGCTTTATGTGTTGGGTGTTATATAAGATTGATGTGCTAGTTTAACATATCCGTTTTTGTACATATTCGAGTCAGTTTTCATTAGTTTTGTAAATATTTCGAGTCGATTTTAGTAACTTTTTACATTTCGAGTCGATTTTAGTTCCTTTTTACATAAAGGCAAACGGGCGTCGGAATCAATTGCGGTTGATCGAACGAAGAAAACAAGAATTTTTGACCTAGGCGGTACGCCTATCGAGAGTTCCTGGTCTCAGGCGATACGCGCGGCATCATCAGCCGCCAATTCCCCAATAATCTCGCGCGTAACGCCTAGCCCCATGCAGGCTCGATAGGCGTTACGGCCCAGATGATTTTTGAGCCTAAAACCCTAATTTCAAGCCCTCTATAAATTGATCGCATTCCAGCTGTTTGAGGGGTCTTCTTTTGCGTCTTTGGAACCCTAATCGAGCCTAGGAGCTGCTGGAGCTTAACCATGGAGTATTTGGCTTGATTAGGGCTTGTTGAAGTGAAGAAGGACCTTGTTCTTGAGTATTTTCCTTATCTTTACATGTTCTTAGTTTAAAGCTTTGATCTTTCATGTATTTAGACGTATTTCAGACTTGTTTAGCTACTGTTGGTATGATTTGTGGCTAGATCTATGGTTGTATCTAGGATTGGGATGATAAAGTTTTGATCTTTGATGATTTTGGACATGATTTATGCTTATGGATGATATATGCCTTGTAATCAGCTGTAAAGTTTGAAACTTTGATGATATTTGCATGTGTTAAATGATTATATTTGGTGAATGTTTGATCCACATGTGTTTAGGAAGGTCTTTCCACACATAGATGCATGTTAGGCCTACTACTTTGTGTTTTAGGTTAGTTTATGGGTTGTTGATCACATTCCATAGGATTAGACTTCATTAAGTATTGTTATTTGCATGTGTGACCTAACCTAGAAATCCGAGAGGTGATAGGTTAGATGGTTGGTCTCTCACACTTGGGATTTTTGAGTTAAACGACCCGGGAGGGCGTTGTCTTAGATCTACTTAGTGTTAGTGTCAATCCATGTCAAAGTTGTCAACTTTATAGCTCTCTAGTGTCTTAGGATACAAACGGGTGGAGAAATCCGGGAGGTGATTAACCCGTTAGAGTGCAATTGCATATCGGGAAATCCGGAAGGTGACCCGATAGACTAGTGCATACATTACAGCCTTAGGATTCCCATTGGAGTTGCCTGGTATCTGATCTGGGTCCCATTAGGTATTCCTTAGTCTGTTCCTTAAGATCCTAGTCTTCATCCTGCATAAGTTAGTCCAGATCAACATCTGTCATACTTCTGATTCCCAGCCTAGATACACCAGTTTTCCTCACTGCAGTTAGATTCCAGTTTCATTATCTGTTTTAGTTTGCTGTTTTAGTTTAGTTTAGTGTTCCAGTCAGATCAGTCAGATTAGGTTATCAGTTTGCACCAAACCCCCCTCTTTTACCTTAGTTAGTTCACAGTCTAGGTTTAGTTTGTTATACTAGTGTCCATTGGTTCGATATCCGGACTTCCATCAGTTATTCTGTCACCGACAGGTACACTTGCCTTAGGAGCGGTCTAGTTTAGGTTTTCCGATTATTACTAGGTGTTTAGGTTAAGTATAGGTCTAGGGTTAGATTTCGTGTCTTTAGCTTAGGTTAAATAGATTAAATCTAGTCTTGTTTTTAGTATACTGACCGCTCGCATCAAGTTTTTGGCGCCGTTGCCGGTCATCACCTCCGGTAACCCCCCTTTTTGCTTTTTCTTGATTTTATTTTTTGATTTTTAGATTAGGGTAGATTAGGTTTGATTTGGGGATGGTTGTTGATGATCGACCGGAACAGTGGGTTGATTTGGCCGGAACAGTTGGCCGGAAATGTCGCCGGAGCCAAGACCCCCTTTTCAAATTTTTCTTTTTTCTTTTTATTTTTATTTTGTTTCATTTTCAGCTACACAAATAAATAAATAATAATAAATAATAAATAAAGTTAAATAAAATTCACAAATAAAATAAATAATGGTTACTGAAAATTAAAAAAAAAAGAGAGATAATAAATAATAAATTTGATGGTTTCAGAAAAATAAATAAACAAGAAAAAAAACAAAATAAATTAAAATAAAAACAGAAAAAGAAAAATAATAATAATAATAATAATAATAATAATAATAATAATAATAATAATAATAATAATAATAATAATTCGTGTAAAATAAATAAGTGTAGAAAAGAATAAAAATAATGTATGATATTCTGTATGTTAATACTCATGTAAATGTAAATTAAAATGTTTTGTAACATAAGTGTAAAATATGTAAGATAATGTATGTATGTAAAATTATGTATGTTTAATATTAATGTCAATGTAAATTAAAATAAATATATATGTTTTGTAAACTAAAAATATAAATGTTGTATTTCTAATAAAACACTTGTAATAAACAAATAAATAATATTGTATAAACATAAAAATAATAATAATAATAAAAATGTGTATTGTAAAATGTAGTATGTATTTTAAAATTGAATAAATTATTATATCTATGTATCATGTTGTAACTTAACAAATAAAATTGTATCCTTGTATTATTAATTGTATCAAATTAATAATTTTGTATGTTCAATAATCTAATAAATATGTATAACATATATGTATACTACTTTTAACATAAATAAAATTTGTAAAATGTATACTTGTATGAAATAAATAAACATAAAATATATGTATAATATGTATGTATAAAATTTTGTAAATTATAAAATAATTGTACATTGAATAAAAAAATGTTGTATATAAATAAATAATAACACATTTGTATCTATGTATTTCACAAATAAATAATTTAATAAACAAATTGTACAATAAATAACGAAAACAACAAACTTTGTAAATAAATAAACATTTGTAACATAAATTTAATAAAGGTTTAGGATTTAGGATTGTAGTTAGTTTGTAATTATTTCTGTATATGTTGTTGTATATTATCGCAGAGATGGCAGACGCTTCGACCTCGGGTAGCAGGCCCAAGAGGGCCCGCCGTGTGACCGTTGCAGAGGCACAGGCTCAGAGGAGACGGCAGCAGCAGCCACGGGAGAGAGATATTAGGTACTCCGCTCCTATTGTCATCCCGCCACCAGACGCACCTGCACCACTACCGCACCTACGACGACGAGCAGAGCACACATTTCTACAGTTCGCGCCCGGCACCCCTGAGCACGTACGCATGGAGACACTCGTCGACTTAGGGACGATTCAACACAGGGGATATGACCGAGATGTATTGCAGCAGCTTGGTCGCGTTGACGAGTTCGACGCGATGATGACCCCTCAGTGGGCATCCGTCCTACGCTGCAGCTGGCTGTAGTACGATGAGCTGACTGTGAAATTCCTGTCCACATTTCAGTATGATACAGGCTCCCTCACGCATCCTGAGGCTGTATCGTTTGCTTTAGGGCGACAGATTCATACCATTAGTGTTGCCCAGTTTGCGGTCGTCTTCGGGCTGTATTCACAGGCGCAGGTGACGGATCCTGACTTTGAGAGTCTTCTCAGAGGCTCTGCCCAGGTAGCTAGGCCCGGGTTCGTCGCAGATGACGATTTAGCAGCCTTCTGGGTGGCCATCTCGACGCAGCCTCACACTAATCGGAAGCTGGCCTCCCAGATCCGCGATCCTTTCCTTCGATATATCCATCGGATCCTTGGCAGCACCTTGATTCCTCGCCACTCTGGCAAGGACAAGGTAAGCGCCTTCGACCTGTTTTGCCTCTACTGCATCCATGGTCGCCACCCGGCGAACCTCGCAGCCATCCTTCTCACATCATTTGCGAGGCCATGCCGGGGAGGCAGCACGGCGCGCCTCGATATGGGGCCATACATAGGGCATTTGGCGCACGTTCTCCGGGTATTCCTCACATATCCTGTCGAGCATGTTACGAGAGGCCCAGAGACGAAGCCATACGAGCTATATGACATGCAAACAGCTGGGATGGTCACATTTGACCGACCACCTCGTTGGATGCCCATCTTGCCGGCCCCTGAGCATGCCCCCGCCGTCCCACTGCCATCGACGCGCCGCATTTTGCACCGAGGGGAGCGACCACCTCGTGATGCCCTGCCACGCCAGCCTGCTCGTCCTCGTCTTACCCAGCGGTATCTCCTTCAGAGGTTAGACGCGATAGAGGACAACCAGAGGCGCATAGCGGCTCATCTCGGGGTTGAGTTAGCCCCTCGGATGCCAGACCCTCACCTTCTATCCGACCCCGAGGACGACACACACACAGAGCCAGATGAGGGCGCGGATGAGGATGAGGAGTAGTTTGTATTTAGTTTAGTTGATGTATTTTCTTTTCAGTTGTATGTATTCGGACAGAACATTATATATGTTATCTATTTTGGTATGTCTGTTTCTTTTTGTTTATTCTGTGGTTGTGTTTAATTTATTTCCTGTTATTATTGTGGTTGTATATAAATGTTGTACATTGGTTGTGTATTTTTATTGTAAAATATTTGTAATATGTTGGTTGTATAATTGTTTAATTCTGTAATTTATTAGTTGTGTTTAATGATTGTATATCGTGTTGTGTGTATAAATTATAATTCATTTGTTGTATTAACAATTGTATATGAGTGTTGTATATTTAGAGGCGCGCGACTCCATTAATGACACGTCTACATATATTCAGGGAGTTCGTGCTAACCTTTTGTACATTTATTTTTATTTTTGTTCGCCAGTTCTGAATCCACATTGAGGACAATGTGTTGTTTTAAGTGTGGGTATGTCAGGCTGGCGCCTTTTAGTTTTTAAATTTGTATATATCAAGTCAAATGTTTATAAAATTTTGTAAATTAGAATAAAATTTAAAATTTTTGAAAATTTTGTAAACAATTTAGAGCCTGTAAATAAATAATTCAAATTGTAAATATTCAAAGTTAAAAACACAAAAAAATTGAAAATTTGAAAATTTTACAAAAATATTTTTCTTTCTAGTTGAGTCAGTTGTAAATAGTTAATCAAGTCAGTCTTTGAGTCTTTTTATTTTTACAGTTAATCT
Source organism: Mikania micrantha (assembly GCA_009363875.1). Classification (NCBI taxonomy): domain Eukaryota; kingdom Viridiplantae; phylum Streptophyta; class Magnoliopsida; order Asterales; family Asteraceae; genus Mikania; species Mikania micrantha. Next base: position 73,136 of record SZYD01000479.1, on the reverse strand, counting down.
TGTTGGTTTGTTTGAGATCTTAATTTGCAGTCTGGTTTTAACCACTCGTACTCAATTACATTCGGGTGGCGGCTACTTAGACTACTTCATTTGCAAACGGCCGGCTGTTGATTGACTTCTTTTCGGATTAGACTCACTTGTGCTGATGTTGCATGATCAGCTAAGTCTTTTCCATTTTTTATCTTAGATTTTATCTTTCTGTAAATATTTGTTTGTTTATTTGTTTATTTTGCATTTCCTGATTGAGTCTAGAGTTGTAGGATGTTTATAGCTAGAGTCTTGAAAAATGTCTTTGTTCTTGCTTGCATTTTATAAATGGAAGATGATCGGATTATGATTAGGGCTTAGGTTTTTAGAGGCTAACTTGTGTATTGATTTGGGATTTGTTGGTAGGCCCAGTTGATAGAAAGTTCCTTAGGATTGATAGAATAAACTTAAATTCAGGATTCTTGTGGGTTTAAGACTTGGAAAATTCGGGAAATCTGAAACTAAATAATAGTGAATAAAGGAACCTCTGTAAACTAACAACCTAGATTTCTTAAAATTTAAACCTGGCACTTATGTTCTCTTTTTATGAAAATAAATCCGAGACTTATGGCGCCCGCTAACTAAAAAAAATTCCACAATCCACTAAGTAAGCTGAGCCTGTGCAAATAAAAGAAAGAGAGAATAAGAGCTAAAAAGCAGTTGTCATACCCCCGGATCATAACCGAGTGAAACGGTGCTGTAATATGCTCAAGTGAGGTAAAAATGAGTGAATAAAAAGGCAAAATGCTCACACCTTCATCCATCTCCATCATTAGGTTTAAATTTTAAACTTTATCTAGTTAGTTTGCATACAGAGGTGGGTTTAAGTCTTTTGATTTAATCCTGTGCCTTAAGAGCTGTTATTTAGGATTAAGATAACTCGTATTAACCAAGGGATGGGATCTATAAGATGAATGATTAAACTTGAACATAAATAAATCATGATTAAGGAGCTTGAAATTGGTGTTTGGGTTTAATTTGGACCTTTATATCAACAGTCGCGATTAATACACAAGGATTTTATATTGTTAAATCTTTAGCAATTAAAAACCAAGCCCTGATTTATGATTCCATTTTGTTAGCTTTTTCGAGGACGAAAAAGGTTCAAGTGTGGGTATTTTTGATGTGTTAGTTTAACACATCCGTTTTTGTACATATTCGAGTCAGTTTTCATTAGTTTTGTAAATATTTCGAGTCGATTTTAGTTCCTTTTTTACATTTAAGTGTTTTTGTGCAGGAATGTGTCCCGAGGAGCGGAAATAAAGGCAAACGGGCGTCGGAATCAATTGCGGTTGATCGAACGAAGAAAACAAGAATTTTTGACCTAGGCGGTACGCCTATCGAGAGTTCCTGGTCTCAGGCGATACGCGCGGCATCATCAGCCGCCAATTCCCCAATAATCTCGCGCGTAACGCCTAGCCTCATGCAGGCTCGATCGGCGTTACGCCCCAGATGATTTTTGAGCCTAAAACCCTAATTTCAAGCCCTCTATAAATTGATCGCATTCCAGCCGTTTGAGGGTCTTCTTTTGCGTCTTTGGAACCCTAATCGAGCCTAGGAGCTGCTGGAGCTTAACCATGGAGTATTTGGCTTGATTAGGGCTTGTTGAAGTGAAGAAGGACCTTGTTCTTGAGTATTTTCCTTATCTTTACATGTTCTTAGTTTAAAGCTTTGATCTTTCATGTATTTAGACGTATTTCAAACTTGTTTAGCTACTGTTGGTATGATTTGTGGCTAGATCTATGGTTGTATCTAGGATTGGGATGATAAAGTATTGATCTTTGATGATTTTGGACATGATTTATGCTTATGGATGATATATGCCTTGTAATCAGCTGTAAAGTTTGAAACTTTGATGATATTTGCATGTGTTGAATGATTATATTTGGTGAATGTTTGATCCACATGTGTTTAGGAAGGTCTTTCCACACATAGATGCATGTTAGGCCTACTACTTTGTGTTCTAGGTTAGTTTATGGGTTGTTGATCACATTCCATAGGATTAGACTTCATTAAGTATTGTTATTTGCATGTGTGACCTATCCTAGAAATCCGAAAGGTGATAGGTTAGATGGTTGGTCTCTCACACTTGGGATTTTTGAGTTAAACGACCCGGGAGGGCGTTGTCTTAGATCTACTTAGTGTTAGTGTCAATCCATGTCAAAGTTGTCAACTTTATAGCTCTCTAGTGTCTTAGGATACAAACGGGTGGAGAAATCCGGGAGGTGATTCACCCGTTAGAGTGCAATTGCATATCGGGAAATCCGGAAGGTGACCCGATAGACTAGTGCATACATTACAGCCTTAGGATTCCCATTGGAGTTGCCTGGTATCTGATCTGGGTCCCATTAGGTATTCCTTAGTCTGTTCCTTAAGATCCTAGTCTTCATCCTGCATAAGTTAGTCCAAATCAGCATCTGTCATACTTTTGATTCCCAGCCTAGATACACCAGTTTTCCTCACTGCAGTTAGATTCCAGTTTCATTATCAGTTTTAGTTTGCTGTTTTAGTTTAGTTTAGTGTTCCAGTCAGATCAGTCAGATTAGGTTATCAGTTTGCACCAAACCCCCCCTCTTTTACCTTAGTTAGTTCACAGTCTAGGTTTAGTTTGTTATACTAGTGTCCATTGGTTCGATATCCGGACTTCCATCAGTTATTCTGTCACCGACTGGTACACTTGCCTTAGGAGCGGTCTAGTTTAGGTTTTCCGATTATTACTAGGTGTTTAGGTTAAGTATAGGTCTAGGGTTAGATTTCGTGTCTTTAGCTTAGGTTAAATAGATTAAATCTAGTCTTGTTTTTAGTATACTGACCGCTCGCATCAAAGATTTAATTATCTTAATTTTTAAATGGTGGGTGTTTGTGACAATTCGCAATCCCATGTTAGAATCATGTGTTTTAGTCTTAATTAAGTCTTATTAAGATTAAAATAATCAACACAAACCATTAGAATCAAATAAAAACTTATGAATCAACGAAAGAACAATGGCACACATTCGAAACATAACTCGCGAAAATTTTGCAAAAAGACAATTTGGCATGCGTAATTGTCAAATTCATGACAACCCGAATTTCTAGTCACATTATATTCCCAATGGAATGTAAATGGAAGCATAAAAAAGATGGTTGATCATTAGTAGCAATTCCCGAAAATACGCGCGAAAAAACCGATAAATAAATCGCAAAAGCCATAAAAATCAAATGTTAGATGATGCATTTCACATTTAATATTTCTAAACCAGTTTAGGAAGATATTTTGAGCCAAAATATCTAGCCAAGTTGGAGAAGAAGCCATCCAAGCATAAATATCCAATAGTTGACTTTTTGATCAACATTTTCACCCTCATTACTTCAAAAATTCGACCAGAGCCTTCTCTAACATTCTTGGAGCTTCACACAACTTCTAAACAACATCTAGAGTCAATCCCAACCAACAATCAAGACCAAGGATCAATTAAACCAAGAATCAACCTCCAAAAGTTGATTTTAATTGGCTTTTCAAGCCAAATCACAACCAAGTAAGTTCTAGTCTCAGTTTTTGATTTGAATAAGTTTAAATAACTTAAAAAAGTGTCCGAAAACCTGATTTTTCAAAGTTGTCTAAATCGAGATTTTTCTTCACCACACTCTAGATATATGTTAAATATTAGGATCCGGAGATTTTGGCACGTAAAAAGAATAAAAAAAATCGATTTTGGCACGTAAAAAGAATAAAAAAAAAATGATTTTGGCATGTAAATAATGCCTGTGCCACGCTAAAAGGGGTTCAGCAGCCCCTGTGGCATTGTTTTGGCACTAGAAATGGCCCCGCGGCCCGACTCGGCACATGAACGAGGCCCCGCGAACCTTGCGGTTACACGGACGAGGCTCACGGCCCCTGCGCTGCACATGGATGAGGCCTTGCGGCCGCTATGTGGCCCGTGTCTTGAGTCATGGTCGAGATCGTGCTAGCCATTACCGGGATCGCTTGATGAGCGACCAACCGGCTCGGTCACGACTCACTTAGCCCGGACCAGTTTGCCTATGGCTCAATCCATTGAGCCACAACCACCAAACCACCACCGAGCCACCGTCGCCGCCGACTGGAATCCGGCCAACTCCAGCGAGACCCTAACTTTGTCTATTTCGCATTCCGGACTCAGTTTCGTGATCCATTTTGCAATATGACAATCCAATTTCAATCTGAAAGGCCTATGCTTGATCGATTTCGCGTTCCGGACACATTTTCGCGATCCATTTTGCAATCTGACGATCCGATTTCGATCTGAACAGCCTACTCTTGATCGATTTTGCATTCCAGACTCAGTTTCGCGATCTGTTTCGCAATCTGACGATCCGATTTCGATATGAAGGACCTATTATTGATCGATTTTGCGTTCCTGACTCGATTTTGTGATCCATTTCACAATTCGATGACTCGATTTTAAGCTAGAAGCCGATTGAGACTCCAATTTTGATTTGAAAGTTAATTTCTCACCAAATTAAGCATAAATAACTCATAGGACTCTAATCGATTATAGAATAGGAATCCAAAGACTGACAACAAGTACGTTGTGCACGGTTTACTAGATTTTGTATCAACTCAGGTGAGTTCACGACCCCATTTTCTGTATTTTGGCTTTCGAAACTCGGGGGATGGGAAACATGAAACCTGATTGGATCAGGTAAAATTTTAAACGATTTTCATACATTTTGTGAAACATGAAACTTGATTTGCATCAGGTGAAACTCTAAATGCTTTTGATATATTTTGTAAAACATGTAAACAAAATTTTTGTAAAATAATTAGTTGAAACACATGACAGTGGGTTGAAACACATGACTGAACTCGTCATTAATTCACGGGTTACACATTTGTCGATAAGTCCCCATTCTGTAACCATTAATCGTGAGGGGAACGTGATTATTGGGAATAGATTATATTTGGGATTGACAATCCACGTCCGTGGTTCGTAGCGAAAACCACGGCTAGAGGTTGAATGACGCTCAATAAGGCAAAACATACCATGTCTCGCGACAAGGACATTGGGAAGGGGCAAGTTCACATCGTCAGTTCGGTTACAGGAGCCCATGAGTTATAATGTACAGTTGGTTAGAATAACACGACATTGTTCGTTGAAAAAATGTTCTCACTAGAAACAAATGTTTTACACCCGGTTTGGGACATGAATATTGTTTAACTCTTTTTGTGAAAATACTTGATTTGATTGGATACATTGATAACATACATTTTTAAATTCTAAAACTTTTGAACTCACTAGCGAGATGCAGTGAAGAAAGTCACAAGCTATCATATTTTTGAGTTCTTCTTGCATCAAACTACATTTAGGTATGAAATTTTGTATGTTTTGGTGAATTAAGATCTTATGTATATAGAATCAAAATGGGTCTTGGTGAAGTTTAAAGCATGTTAATTACATGTAGGTGAATTCCTTGAACGAAATTTGTTTGATGAAATGATAACAATTTAATTTTGACCTAAAAACATGTTTAAAGGGAGGGGAAGGTGGATTAGGTATATAGTCTTGAAAGGTGAATTTTTTTATGAATAATGGGACAATTGGATTTAAACTAATTTGAACCAGTGTTGTTTGAACCGGACTAGCCCGGTCGGTAGGGGAACCGGCAACTAGAGCGGCCCAAAATAAGTAGATGAACCGCTAGGAAGAGAACCGGCCGGCCTATCCGGGTGAGCGGTCGGATCGGGAACCGGACCACTGGTCGGACTGGTTTTAGTTTTTTTTTAACTAAAATTTAAAGAATAAACCATTAAAACCAAACAAGTGGTTGAAATGGTAGCTTTTTCATACAAATGATACATTTCTCTCTTCTTTTTATAGCCAGGTAATGGATGTTTTTCTTATACTCTCACCAATGTGGGATGGGGAATTAGGAAGGGAAAGCATTGTGAACATATGTGGGATGAGAAACAAGGAAGGAAAAGGGAACATGAGATGCTTTCCTTCCTAGCTTTTTAAACTTAGTCAAGGTTGCGAGTCTTTTATAATTTCTCCCTCACACCTATATAACATATTGGAGTTCATTGAACTCACTAATATGCATATTTTAAAATTATGAAAAATCCTTTTGCAAAATATATGTGAATGAGTTTTTTAACATGCGTAAAACACGTTATCATAGTTCAAAATTTTTATAATTGATATATATATATATATATATATATATATATATATATATAATTTAAAGAATTTCTTGAAAAATTAATTTAAGATATTTCAAGTTTTTTTTCTTTTTTCTAAACCAAAATCCAAAAAATAAAACATTACAATCAAACCTTATATTTTAAAAAAAAATGATTATGTTTGTGTGAACATTAATTATGTTTGTTTAAATGTGATTATAATTCTATAATTTTTTTGAAATTCTTATTAATTTATTATGTCGCCCGGTTCTTGAATCAGGTCCGACCAGTAACCAGCAAGACGTCCGGTTCAACATCAGGTCCGGTTCTGAAAACATTGATTAGAATTGGTGAAAACATGTCAAATGAGTGTATTTTGACTAGTTGTGGTCAACACTTATGTTAAACCTGTTAGCTATGATTGATGATCATGAATTGAGAAATTGATTTTTTGTGAATTGTTGTTATATCCATGGTGTTTGATAATAACATGCAATAGGTGTCTTAATTGCTTACTTATTGTTGATTTTGGTATGTTTATTTATGGGGTTTAAGAATAGGAATGATTCATAAACAATGTGAACTTCTTGTTTGAAATTTGGGTGGAATTGGTGAAATGATTCACAAGAAGTGTGAACAGTGAATGAGTTGTTTCACAAGTGGTGTGAATTTCTAATACTGGAGTTACGGATTTAGGTAAATCACAATTGGTGTGGTTACGTACCTTGGGAATATTTGGTGAAAAGAAAGTATCAAGGGATTTGGGTGGAAATGACCCGTTAACTTGTCGTGTTAAATTCTTGCATCTTAAATGGGTTGAGTATTATTAAGGCACATGTATTACGGGATTGGATCCACTAAGAAGAGATTTTTGCCTAAGAAGAGATTTTTGCATAAGAAGAATAAGAACCAATAGAAAACAAAATCCAGTACAAAAGAAAACAAAATCCAATCAAAAGAAACAAAATTCAGTACAAAAAATCAAAAATCTAGTACAAAAAAATAAAAATACAGTACAAAAAAATACTGTACAAAAAGCACAAAAATACCGTACAAAAAAATATAGAACAAATCTAGTAAAAATAAAATAAAATATAGTATAAAAAAAATAAGATTTTATATCTAAATTATGATGACACATTTTAAATTTTTATTAGTTCTCAGTCTTTTTAGACAAAAACCTCTTCTTATTTAATCTTTCTTCTATGTATTACATGTATTAGTATTATTGGAATTTATTGTAAAATGAGAATCCTATAAGAGAAAGGAATGACGAGAAAGAAGAAAGAAAATTACATGTGTTAGGAGTATTGATTTTTTACTAGTTGAGCTATTCTTTTCTAGCTTTTTGCTAAATGATGTATAAGTTAAAACAATTCTAAAATTAAGTTAAATGGAATTTAGCTGATATTGCGTTAAGTCACTTCATTTATTTTTTAATTTCTAAGCGGAAATTTAAAATTACTCATACTTTTTTTATCAAAAATCCCATTCAACTACAATTCTTATCAAGTATAGTGAGTTGATGTAAAATAAATTTAAATAACCATTTTTTTGTATGAAATTAAGTATTAAAATTGTTTGAAAAGATTAGGAGTGATATTACTGGCAAATAGATTGTTTCTTAAATTTTAATGTTAAAAAAATATTTTGATGAATAATTTTTAAATGTTAAAAAAATATTTTGATGAATAATTTTTAGAAAAATACATTTTAATAAATATTATTTTATGAAAACAATTTTTTGAGAAAAAACACTCAAATTAAATAGCACTAGTCCACTGCATTGTGTTAAGAAAAAAATATTTTAACATCGCATTTATTTATTTATGCATTTTTTATTTAAAAAAATTGTTTATTTTTGAAAGGCAAAAAAATATATTTTGTAGCTTATAAATTACGAGAAAAAATGTAATTCTTTTATAAATTATTAGTTACACGAAAATGTTAACCAAGGGTTTCTAGCCTAATGGTTATCCATTTGGCTTCTCTGTGGGAGATCACGGGTTCAAATCCTTCCCAAGGCGAAATAAGGGTCCTTGGGAGGTTAGAGGGTTTTCCGGTGCGGTTTCCTCCTGGGGTGTTGGTGGGGTCTCAACGGAGGTCATTGTAACTAGACCTTGGTGACGTGGCTTGGAAATCAGTGGTTCAAATGCCGTTCAAAAAAAAGTTACACGAAAATGTTAATAAATACCCTTAATTATGATAACTAATATTGCTGAATTTTGTAGTTATAAGCTATAATTTGATTGGATTAAAGAATAATAAAGTTAGTAAACTTAATTAATATGATATATTAAATGTATATGAAAATTAGACTAGAGTAAAAATAGAAAAACTTTATTATTAAAACTTCTATCTGAAATTGGGTTGGGATGTATGATTTCATTAGTAATGATACAAAATTATTCAAGTCAAATCTTGGGGTGATAGGTTTTAAGGAGACAAGAAAATTAATTTATATATTAATTGCAAGGTATCTTGAGACACTAATTCCATATAATTTCTTCTTAAAGTCAATGTAAAACACAAATGACATGAGTTTTGAGAACATAATGAGTAGGGTAAGAAATATTTGCCACCCCTTTTATACATATGTATGTTGTTTTAAGTTTGACATTGTAATGTCATTTATAACTTTTTTTTTCTTTCTACTTATGTAGGTATTTTTTTTTTTTTAATGAAAAATAATGCATGTTTGAGCAAAAATATCCCCATTTGAGCACTAGAAAAGAAGTGGATTTATGTTAGATGAATATTTACTATCTTTAGCAAATACCAACAAATGGACGGCTTATCAGACGAAGCTTATATTTTTTTTAATATCCAACTTTTTACCCCAATAGGCGTTCGACTGGGCTCGAACCTATGAACTAGAGAGATGCAAGACCTTAACTATAATAAACTTGTCATTTGCTCCTATCCTAGACAATTTAGAAACTTATATATCATGTGTATTTACGTATTTAATCCATTGGGGACAATTATATCAGTTTAGTGTTTGAATTGATGTATCATAACTACCATGTATCAAAGAAATCAATCCAAAGATACCCATCTTAAGATTCACATATATATATAGGGAAAAGATCAAATAAAAAGTATATTTTGCCTAAAAAGGCTAAGAAGGATTTTTAGAATCTTTAAAACCGACCCAAACGAACTCCGATTGAACTCATTTCGATGGCATTGGAACCGTCTTATCGAACCCTACAATATTAGCTTTTAAGTTTTCGTTTTAACAACTAGATTTAGATTTTAGGTTTTAGGGCTTGATTTTTAACTTTTAAGTTTTATCTTTATGTCAAAGATTTGTTTTTAAAGTTTTGGTTTTAGTATTAAGGTTTATTGTTTATGATTTAAGGTTTGGGTTTTAGGGTTCGACAAGCCGGTTCCAATGATGCAAAAATGAATTCAATCGGGGTTTGTTTGAGTCGGTTTTCAAGTTTTTGAAAATCCTTCTTAGCCTTCTTAGGCAAAATAGACTTTTTAGGGGAACCTCATCCTATATATATATATATATATAGGGGGATGTTCCATTGAAAACTCCTATTTTAAAGAAAACTATGAAAGCCTTTAATCCACCATTGATTAATATAATCAATGGTTAAGATCAATAGTGGCAAGATTGTAAACAAATGGTAATTAATGGATTTAATTATAAATTTATAAGGGTATATTAGTCCAAACAAAAATTTCATCTCTCCAAAATTTAATAAATTCCTAAATTTACTCTTCTCTCTTCTCTCTCCTCTCTCCTCTCTTCTCACTCTTCTCACTCTTCTCTCTTATCTCTTTTAATTTTATAAAAAAATAATTCATAATTTTATTTTTTATTTAAAAAATTAAATTGAAACAATCAATTTTTAATAAAAAATCCTGAATTTTTTCGACCGAAACATCTGATTACATATGTGTAATCACTCAAACGGAACAAATGTAAGCACATATGTAACATGATTACGTATATGTAATCGTAATTAAGTAAAGACATTAATGAATATCATTTATAAGCATTCAGTGAAAACTGCTTACATATATGTAATGTGATTACGTATATGTAATCAACCAAATAAAACAAATGCAAACACATATAATCTTATTACATATATGTAATGAATAAAAAAACAAATGTAAGACCATATCATCTAATTATATATATGTAATCAAACAAAAAGAACAAATGTAAGCACATATCATTTGATTACATATGTGTAATCAAGCAGTTAGAACAAATGAAAACACATATCATCTGATTACATACATGTAATCAACTGATTACTTATATGTAACCAACTTATTACATATATGTAATTTATATAAAATGTATAATAAATTGTTTGTTATTGGTAAATGCAACCAAATATATGTAGATACGTCTATTGAAGTACAAATGTCATGTTACACATATGTAAGATATGTCTATTGAAGTATAAAATGTCTATTAAAGATACGTCTAATTGCATTTTGATATTGTCTTCATTAAACAACACATAGGTATATTTTTAAAGTATGCTTGAACCCATTTGTCTCTAATGGAATATATATCACATAATCATTTGAGATTTTGCAAGTTGTTTTGTTCCATTAGTAAATTCTATCTTTCTTCAATTTGGAAGGCTTAAGGTATACATTCAACACTAGTTTGCTTATTGTAACAATACCTGGTGTTAAGACAATGATGAAGAACACTAGCTGTTATGTAGCCTAATTACGTATATGTAATCAACTCAATTATTTACATATTAATAATACCATCTGATTACATATATGTAATCAACTCAACTATTTTCAATCAAATGTATTAATACAGCTGATTACACATATGTAATCAACCTACATGTAAAATAGCTTACATGTTTTCGTACATATCATCAGATTACACATATGTAATCAATCAAATTACAAAATAATAATAATAATAATAATAATAATAATAAACATATCATATCATTTAATTACTTATATGTAAAAACAAAACATAGATATCACTATTTTCTCTCTACTCTTCTAAATTATTTAAAAAAAAATTATTCAAAAATTTTTTTCACTTAAAAATTTTAATTCAAACAATTTAATTTTTTGATACAAAAATTCCGAATTATTTCAACAAAACTATCTTTGATTATATATATGTAATCATACAAATGAATTAATTCAATCAAGTTACATACATGTAAACATGCTTACATATATGTAATCATTCAAGAAAAAAGATATATGTAAGCATTCAAGAAAAAACCATTCGACAACATATTTGTAATCAATTTAAGTATCCACATATGTAGACATGATTACAAATATGTAATCATACAAGTAAAACTGATTACGTATATGTAAGTATTTAAAAAAAAAAGATATGTGTAAACGTTCAAGCAAAATCATCTGATTACATATATGTGATCAACACAACTATTTGCATATGTGAACATGATTACATATATGTTTTTAATATATTATAAGATAACGTTATTGAAAATGTGATTACATATATATTATGTTATTGATTGTAAATAATAAAAAAACTAACATTGTTTGAGTGAAAAGAATCTAAAGATAAGTATTATTTGAAAATGTTTTCACTCATACATCATAAAACGACATAAGCTGCACACAGCTAAATTAGGGTACAAGCTCGAGAATGAAAAATGGAATTTTAAGGCACTCTTGTCTATTGTCGAACATCGTCTAGTTTTAGAATCATAGTTCTTCTCCGTCTCTTCGGAGCTAATGTAGTCCATTCTATGAGTCTGTGAAAATAAATAAATAAATAAAGTTTGTAAAACTAGCATAATACATTTTCGATAGAGAATATGAGCAACATCAAACTAGGCAAATCAGAATGTGCAAATCAAATTGTGTGGATTTGAAAGTCCATGCTTAAAAAAAGAATCTAAACTAACATTGCATCAACGAAGTTTGTTATCTCTTTATTCTTAGATAATTATCATCTAAATTAACTATGTATTATATGGTGCTTTATCCATTTATAATTACGATTTAGTTTAACAATTTTAGTCATCGGTAACATATCGAAACCAAATCAAGCTTCAAATATCTGAATCAAAATTAGAAGGAAAATCGGTTGATTTACCTTAATCGTCAAGACGTCAACAAGACGATCGGAAATTGACTTGTAAATACCGGAATAAAAACAAATCAACTAGTTAGACCACACCGATGTTACTTGATTTCGTGCTAGCACTGCGTAATATAAGAACGCAATAAGGAAAGAGCAGCAACAACGATGTTGATTAATTGGTTCGATACTAGTGGTGGTGATATGAACGACCACAATCAGGAGCCTATAAGATGAGAAATTGATGCTTGCAGGTGTGTAGATCATTCGATGATAGAGAGTTGATAGGGTATTTGTCAAGTGATTTCATGATTGAAGGGCATGTGAACCATTTTGTTACCCTGGTCTTTCATATGCTTAATCGTATCCAGATAATAAGGAAGAGATTTGAGTTTAAATTTAATTTTAATTTTAAAATAATTAATTCCTAAAATAGTGGATGAGAGTTTTACACTTTTACTAAAATTCCCTTTTAAAAAACAAAAAAAAAACAAAATATTTAGAAATTATGTGATTGGTGGATGAGAGTTTTCTAGGTTTTCTCAAAAAAAGAGAGTTTTCATTTGAACCCTTCCCTATATATATATATATATATATATATATATATATATATATATATATATATATATATATATATATATATATAGGGAGGCATTCTATTAAGAACCACTTTTATGTTAGGAACTAAATAAGTATATAATACACTTGTACATTATGCTTTAAGTTTTGTATATAAAGTGGTTTTTTAACTACTCCACATTTTTCTCCCCAATTAAAAATATTTTAATGCATAATGTACAAGTGTATTATGCAGTTCTCAAGTTCTTAACATAGAAGTGGTTCTTAATAGATAGGGAGAGGATCAAATGTTAACACATGTTTATTGCGTTAACCAAATAACTACACCTTATTACTTTGGGGCCCCTACTAAAGTAAATCTAAAGGTGTATGTTTTTTCTTTTTTTTAATTAATGTAATTAATGTAGGGCCCACATTATTTACATTAACTAAAAAAGAAGAAAAACCATACACCTTTAGATTTAGTTTAGTGTTGACCCCAAAGTAATAAGATGTAGTTATTTGGTTAACGTAATAAGGAATGGTTAACAATTGATCATTCCCCTATATATATACATATATGTGTGTGTGCATGAATATGTATGTATATATCTCTGTGTGCGTATGAATAGTATGATGTGAAAACTCGATATTAAAAGATAGAACCCTTAAACCTTATTTTGGGTCCCATATGTAATCCTAAAAATAAATATTTGATCCATATTAAAGTTGAATAAAAAAATAAGGTTTGAATAAAAAAATCAATTTAATATGGTTTAATGTGTATGGCATATTATTTTCAATATTTTAAATGAAGGGCTTACATAAGGTTTAAGAGTTTATTTTTAAGATCGGGTTACACACACACACACATGTACGCATGGTTGCATAAGTGGCTAGGCGCTAGTCAGACGGTTAAGTTACGCCTAGGGATTAATCTACATTAATCGATGCTAGGCGAATTAGAATTTTTGTATGTAATTTTACAAATATATATTATATACGCACATCAATATCAATAATTTAATATAATATTTCAAATAATTTAAAAAATAAACTTAAACATACTAAGTCAAGTTCTTCAAAGTTCAAACTTTAAAACTGAGTTCAAAGTTTTAAAGATGGATTTCGATGTTAGTGACTGGATTCGATGTTTTATAGAGATATTAAGGATTTTTGGTTGAGAAAAGTCTCAATAATCATGAATCTGATCCTTTTTACCTGAAAAAAAAAGTAAAAAAAAACTGACTAAGCCTGCATAGGCACCGCCTAGGGGCCAAATCGACACAGTTAGAGCGTGTCTAGCGCCTAATCCGATTTTTACAACAATGTGAGTGTGTGTGTGTGTGTATATATAAGATTGTGATCATATAATAACTCACCCTTAAAGCATTAACCCAAATAACTCCGCTAAAATAAAGCTTTTTTTGAATTTTTTAACATCATTGTAACTCATTTACAACATTTTCTTATTTTATGAGTTTGCGTAAATTCATCGTCGTTTAAGACGTAACATTGTTGATAGTTTTGGGTCATGAACAATTACAGTGCAGTAAGTCAAAAACTTACAATGATGTCATATTTTAAATGATTTTGAATTTACGCAAACTCATAAAAAAAAGAAAATGTTTAAAATGTGCTACAATAATGTTCAAAAAATTTTCAAAATTTGGCTTTATCTTGGAGGAGTTATTTGAGTTTTTGCTTTAAGAGTGAGTTATAATTTGAACATTTCCATATATATATATATATATATATATATATATATATAGGGATATGATCTAATTATAACACACACTTATGGCAATAACTCATTAACTCTAATTAACCAATCAAAATTAAACACATGGATTTCTATTATTAAATCTGATGAGGACACATTAGTAATTTGCTCATTGTACTAACTTACCCCGTCTTTTTTTATATTCTATAACTTTTTTATACTATAATATTTTTTTATGAAAATTGCACCATTTTACTCGTCTTATTTTTCTCTTTAATTCCGTTATAGTCTTGACTAGGTTTTTTTATTTTTTTTCGGATGTTCGTATTTACACCAATGAAACAAGTATAAAAACAATAAATTATTTGTAACGAGTTGTAACGAATTTGAGTTTACATGGTAGTAGAATAAATAGGGGTTACGTTTAAGAGTGTAAACGAGCCAAGCCTATCCCGAGGTCGTTAATTACGCTATATTCTTGACTAGGTTTTTTTTATTTTTTCCGGATACTCCAAAATTTGTTATATCTACAAGATTGTAAATACATTTTAATACTTTAAAAAAAATTATATCTACAAGATTATAAATACATTTTAATACTTTAAAAAAATACTATAACATTTTGTTGATAAAAACCAAAATTCGTTATATCTACAAGATTGTAAACACATTTTAATATTTTAAAAACCAAAATTCGTTACAAAATCAAGAATATAACGTAATTAACGAGCATCCGGAAAAAATAAAAATACTTAGTCAAGAATATAACGTAATTAACGAGCTCGGGATCGGATTGTCTCGTTTACACTCTTAAACGTAACCCCTATTTATTCTACAACAATGTAAACCCAAATTCGTTACAACTCGTTACAAATAATTTGTTATTTTTATACTTGTTACATTGGTGTAAATACGAACATCCGAAAAAAAATAAAAAAACCTAGTCAAGACTATAACGGAATTAAAGAGAAAAATAAGACGAGTAAAATAGTGCAATTTTTATAAAAAAATATTATAGTATAAAAAAGTTATGGATGTATAAAAAAAGAGGAGGTAAAGTATTTAATATAGCAAATTAAATTAATACCCTTATTTCCTTTTCTTTCAAATTAAATACATTATTTTATTGTAATTAAATATCAACCCTTAGATCAGAATCTTAAAATTTGATTATTAAATATGGTGGGGTTATTGGGTTATTGCTTGATACTAAGGTTAGCATTAGAACACTTCCCTATATATATATATATATATATATGATTGTAATCAAGTAATAACTCACTCTTAAAGCAATAACTCAGATAATTTTGTTAAGATGAAGCCAAATCTTGGACTTTTTTTTTAACATCATTGTAACACATTTAGAACACTATGTTCTTTTATGAGTTTGCGAAAATTTATCACCGTTTGAGAGTTTACATCGTTGTAAGTTTTGGGCCTAAAATAGTTACAGTGTTGTAAATCAAAAACTTACAACGATGATATCTCTTAAATGGTGACGAATTTTCACAAACTCATAAAAGAACATAGTGTTCTAAATGTGTTACAATGATGTTCAAAAAAAATCCAAGATTTGGCTTCATCTTGGCAAAATTATCTGGGTTATTGCTTTAAGAGTGGGTTATTATTTGAACACTTCCCTATATATATGTATAGGGGAATGATCAATTGTTAACATTTTCTTATTGCGATAACCGAATAAGTATATCTTATTACTTTGAGGCTTACATTAAACTAAATTTAAATGTGTGTGTTTTCTCTTGTTTTTAAATTAATATAATTAATGTGGGTCCCATTTACATTAATTAAAAAAGAAGAAAAAGCATACACATTTAGATTTACTTTAATATGGACTCCAAAGTAATAATGTAGTTATTCGGTTATCTCAATAAGAAAGGGTTAACAATTGAACTCTTCTTTCTCTCTCTATATATATATATATATATATATATATATATATATATATATATATCAAAGGCATCAACTCTTATGGGCTTGGTTATTTACACTCCCAACTTTTTTATTGTAACACCACACCGACCCTATACGAGGTGTATATCCTCCTCTGACACCCACTGATTCGACAATGATTGTCTCTTTATACGTCTTGTATAGACATATACAAGAGATGGTGTTAAAGGTGTGGAGTAAGTGTGAGAATAACATGACTCACTCTTATACATACGCTCTTAAAATAATGTAAACAAATATGACATATATAACTCATTTATCTAAAAATACTGTTCGTGCCACTCCAAGTTGAACCAAACCTTGGTCGGACATTTTTTTCTCTTAAAATCTAATTAAACCCTATATGTTTTAAGCATGTTTATGTTTCTAAACATTAATTATAGTTTTTTAGATGTTTCTTTTAATTCTATAATTGTTTTTGTACTCCTTTTAGTATTTATGATGTCATTTAGTTCTTGAATGAGAACCACTTGGGTCGATTCGACCAATGAACCAGTAAATTTTCCGATTAAATGTTAGTCCTACTTATCAAAAGATTGACCAAAGTGCATAATTAAACAACTTAAAAATGTCAACCCTTATATGACATGTTTGAAACAACTAAAACATGACAAGTCAAAACATAGTTAATTTCGTAAGATGTTAGATGCCATGACTAGATTTGTTACACTAGTATTCATGTATATGTATACATATGTGACATGTGTGTGTGGAGTCCCAAATAATAAATTTTCATTTAGTGTTAGGTTAAATAGTAAATGTTATCTAAATGAATCCAATAAAATTTAAATTTAATGCATCTTGTTTTAATTATGTCAAGCATAACACGCCTTGTAAAACTAGAATGACCTTAAGCCGACTACCAAAACAAAGTAATGTTGAAAAAAGCAGGGTCAAAGGTAATTAATTACGCCAAAATCTATGGTTAGGCAAAAGATCAATCCATAATAGTGAAGTGATAATGAGTGAGGAAGGTGTGAACCAAAGAAGTAATAATTACATGTAAAATTAAATCATCTCCCAAAAGGAATCAACTCATCTTCAATCCATGCTTATCATCAACCATTTTCACACTTTACCCTTTGTCAACCTTATCTTAGAAACTCTAGAGTCGTGCTCCAATTGAAGGCTACATTATTCAATTTAAGGTAAACAATATAATATATTACTGGATTAAAAACTTATGTATTACACAAGTTATATTATAAAGAATTATAATTCATTGATTTTAGGAGTATTTACATATATCCTCTTATGAGAATCTTTATTACATATTTATCAGCCATTAAACTAATTACATATTTCCCCTTGAGAGGAGAGAATAAGTAATTGACTACTTTATTTTAAAGGGGAATTATCTTTTAAAAAAGGTAAATATGTAATTTACTTTTTTTACTTGATTATATATGTAATAAATAATATTAGAAAAAGGAAATATATAAATGCCCATAGAATATTATTATATTTTATTTCAATCTATAAATGAAGAACAAAAAATGACAATAATAAATTAGATTAAGAAGGTATAATTATTTAGATATGTCAATTGATGAAGATATGCTTAAAATAAAATAGACTAGAAAACATAAAAAAAATGAATGTATAAAAAAAATGACATATCTCTATGTATTTATTTGTTAGAGTATGATAGTTTAGTTAGTTATTTCTTAAATAATATATTAATTGCTCTTGTTCACCTTAATTAAGTAACTTAGTTGAGTTTTTATTTTACCTTAAAAATAAATTAACATGTCTAACGACATGATTTTGGATTGATGAAATCCAAAACCAAGATTAACAAAACCGAGTATTTCTTTTTCTTATATATTGATGGACCAAAAGCACAATTCAACTTTTAAGCTTACGTACGTACGTATGTACGTATGTATGTATGTATGTGAGTACAAATATTTATTAAAAAAGATCCTTATTATTTTTAAGATCCTAAACCCTAAATCGAGCTCATTGGACCGGCCTTGATTCAATTTATAACATAAAAAAAAATATTGTAAAAGCGTTAAACTACTAGGTCACCAAAGCAGTGCAAAGCTAATTATAAATTTGGTTTTGACCCCTTAGTAAATAAACCATTCCCACCCGTGAACACTCATGCCCTCTCTTACATGGACCTTTTCCTTTTATTTTTTTATAGTTTTGATAGCACAAAAGTATAAATAAGATATTAATTTCAAAGAGAGTTGACGATATATATTAATTTGTGGATATGGTGATTAGTCCCTTTTTTTTTTTTCAAGAAACTAAAATCTTCAACCTCACTTTTGTTATTATTTGACTTCCCTATCACTTTTAGCCTAACAATTTTCCTCGGCTCCATTCTAACCCTTGACAATCCTTTATCATCAATCTCTTTCACTTTTAGCTCTAAAATAGACTTATGAACATGTGCTCACATAAATTTAGTATCATGTGCATTATATAAAATATAGGAAGATAATAAAATTAAAATTATATTTTGTTTAAAAAACATAAAAAAAGCTATTTTTTATTTTCTTGTATATTTTATTTTTTGTAATGGATATTATTTTCTGTATTTTAACAATACTTTGGCTGATATTAGTAGATGTTACTTGAATCACACTTTTTCTACACTATCGGTATTTTGTATATAGGTTATTATGTCAGCAATAGTATCACTACCCAAGATTAATTAAAATTATTGGTGCTTCCAAATTTAGATATATTTACTTTTTTACAAATTTATTTATGAAGATTAATTTGAAAGATATGTACGTGAGACAAAATCTACTAAATTAATCTTAATCTATTCAGTTAAATACGATACTATAACATATAACGTGGTCTTATTTTATAATACCTTGGGAGCTAATGAAACTATATTAGTAAAATTGAATTGTCTCAATTCTCGGGCAGTCATATATTTAATTTTTCTTTAGCATTTAATTTATTTCTTTGAACTTTTATAAAAATACAGTTAAAAAATAAAATACAATATAAAAATTATAAATTCAGTTCAAAATATAAATCCGGGATAAAAGTAGATGTTATTATACTTTTAACAAAACTTGTTTTTGAAGGATTGAAACTCATAAATATATTATTCTGATAGTAGATACTAGTTATGATTTAATGTGTGGAGAAATTTTCTTGTGATTATATGGTATTATATAATGAGGTTTAATGTTTCTCTATATTTATTTTTAGCGTGTTAAGTTTATCAAGGATATTATGATTATTTTAGGAAACATCAAAGAAACCATAATATAATTAAGACTATTTTAGGAAACATCAAGGAAACCATAAAAGTGATAAAACACAGAATGAAACTTTTTTCCACAACGCTTAATAATATTTAACAACTAATTCATCAAATATCTTCTTTATAAACATGGGCAAAAAAATTGGTTCGGTTTTCCAAACCGGTTTATAAACCGGTATTTGACACCCCTCAAACCGGTTTCACCCAAACCGGTTTCCAAACAGTTCCGAACCACCGGTTTGTAACAGGTTTGACATCCTCATCTCCCAAACCAGTTTCAACGCCTCTAAACTGGTTTCAACCCATCCAAACCGGTTCCTATAGGTTTGACATCCTCATCTCCCAAACTGGTTTCGACCATCCGTTGACCAAACCGGACCGGTTCCTAAACCGAACCAGTTTGGTAAAAAAAACGATTTGAGCAACCCTACTTCTTTATGCTTGTGATCTTATCAGGCCGACCCAATGGGTCAAGATATCCAAGCAAGAGCTTGGACCCCTAAAAGGCTAAAATTATAAGGCTCCTAATTTTTATAAAAAACATTTTTATATATAGTGGAATTTTTTTCCCCTAAAATACACAACCAGTGCCCATTGGGCTTATTGCTAGTTGTGAACTTGTGGGCTTCAAGATATATATGGGCTATGAGAATGATGTTGGGACTCTGGGTTTGTTATTAGATGTGTATAGAGACGGGCAAAAAAACCGGACCCGGAACCGACAACCAGAACCGGAACCGGTCATACCCGAACCGGTGGGTACAAACGGGTCCGGTTTTTCAGATAAATTAGAACCGGAACCGGAACCGAAACCGGGAAAACCGGAACTGTTTCGACATATACCTGGCCAAAACCCGAACCGGAACCGGTCAAAAACCGGTTAGAACCAGTCGAAACCCGGAACCGAAACCAGGTATTGACTTTGTTGACTGAAACTAGAACCGGTTGAAACCGTAACCGGTTTCAGAAAAAACCCGATTTGCGCACCTCTAGATGTGTATAAGCTTCAAAGAAATGTAGGGACAATTGAACTCAGGATGTTCAACGAAATCTAAGGTTTGTGAAGATTACCACTTTACTTGTTTCTTTGCTCTATTAGACGATAAGAGATTTTACATAATTGTGGTTCGCCCCTTCCCTCTAGAGGTGGGCAAAAAACCCGGTTTTGGAACCTGAACCGGAACCGGTTGTAACCGAACCGGTGGGTATGGGCGGTTCCGGATTCTCAGAGAAATCGGAACCGGAACCAGAACCGAAAAAAGCGGAACCGGTTCTACCTTAACCCGGCCAAACCGGAACCGGTCAAAAACCGAACCGGAACCGGCCAAAAACCGGTTGGAACCGTTCAAAAACCGGAACCGGTTGTTGATTTTGTTGACCGGAACCGTTTAAAACCGGAACCGATTTGCCCACCTCTACTTCCCTCCACCGTTTAAACTGTCACTAGTTCACGACAGCTAACCGCCGACGCCAACTCCAAATAACAGTTACCGTCTCTCCCACAATCTGTTTAACTCACCGACTCTCCACTAGACCATCAGTCGACCATGGACCATTAGTTGACTCAAGTGGACCTACGAGACGAATCGGTAATCACATCAGTAGTTCTGGCTCTACGTGGTTCCACCAACCATCTCCTGGCTCTTCCAGTCCCACACTCTCACTCAAGGTTAGTTGTTTATTTTAAATTGGTTCTTAAAACTTTGGATTTTGCTAGAATTCTTGAAATTTTGGGTTTTGTAGTTAGTTTATTTCTTGAAACTATAACTAGACAACTAGTTAGTTAGTTGTTAAATTGTTTTTGTTAATTTAGCAGTTGATTGAAATGTAGAATTAGTTAGTGAGTTGTTAATTTGGAACTTTGGTAGAACACTATAAACTTTAATACAATCACAAAGATGATCATTACTAATTTTATTATTACCGGTCTCAAAAATAAAAGGGTTTTTAACCGTAACCATTAGTTAAGAGTCCCAAATTTTTATTCTGCTTAGAGTTCTCAAAATGATCGATCGAGCCTAGCATCTTATTGTTGTATTATAAATATTCAATTATGTAGGTAAGTTTTGGGTAGCTAACATATGCATGTTGTATTTAAGTCATGTCAAGTAATATTAACTTGAAAAGTTCCCACGTATGTTGCGCGATGAGCTCTAGAATTGGAACAAAATAACATAACATGGATATAAAACACATGATAATGATATCATTCTAACGTAAAATATTAACATATTAAAAAACCCAATTGTCAAATTATGTTATAACAATTGAGAAAAAAAAAAACAAATATCACACAACCAAAGTAGTAAAAAACTAGCAACACATAATTGAAAAAAAAAATAAAATAAATATTAATGACTAATCATATAAAACCAAAATAGTAAGATTAAAAAAAAGCCTAAAGAAAATTGGTGATGAATTCTAAAGTTTCGTTTAACTATATAGCAAGTTAATCGTATAGTGTATGATAACCAAAAGAGCAAAAAATGA
Organism: Mikania micrantha; assembly: GCA_009363875.1. Lineage (NCBI taxonomy): Eukaryota > Viridiplantae > Streptophyta > Magnoliopsida > Asterales > Asteraceae > Mikania > Mikania micrantha. Next base: position 50,908 of record SZYD01000479.1, on the reverse strand, counting down.
AAACAAGCATTAGTTACAATTTACAAAAAGATCAACAAACAATATAAATTAAGGTCACAGGTTCAAGTCGTGAAAACAGTCTGCTTCAGTATATCATATTGCAAATTAATCTGACCTTACCCCAGACCATGTATTAATGTTTTTATGGAAAAATAAATTTCTTTATATAATAAATGTAATGTGTATTATATAATTAGTTATAAAGTTTTTTAGGAAAGTTAATGCTTAAAACATTTCTTAATTTATGAAATTTTATATTCTAATTTTTTAATGGTTTTAATATTTTCAGAGTGAAAAAATAAATAAAAAGACTTATTTCAAACTTAATCTTTTGAGATTTCCAAGGTTTTATTATAATTCTCTTATTTTTATATAAAATTTACTTTTAAAAAATTAATAAATAGAAAATAACAATTTAACACAACATAAACTCAAGAATAAACTATCATAAACCACTATATAATTGTCGTGACTAATGGAAACGGTCAAAAACCACCATGTAATTGTCGGAAACAACATTGTAACCAACGTAACTAATGTGTATGAAACGTTGTGCGTTTTTAATTAAGAAAATTGATTACAAAATTAAGTTTTAAAAGAACTTTTACCAAGTGTTTAAACCATACACATTAGGCAATTGTACCTATCGCAATGTAGTACAATATCAACAACAAGGAGAGTCATTCCATGGGACATAGTGTTATATTAATGATTATTTTAAACAAAATAATAAAGAAAATAAAAGTACTTTAAAAGAGCAGATAAAATAAACTGAATCAATAAAGGAGCAAATTATTACTTACGTCATGAATTCTCCTAACCATGCAAAGATAATTGTAGAGTGAGTAAACCAATGAAACTGTCTCCAAGTTAGATATGAATGAAAACGTAAAGTACTACAGACACATCGTATATATTCTAACAATCAATTTGAAAGAATTAGAAATAGTTATAATTGTGTCAAAAGGTATAGACGTTCAAAATCATAGTCAAAGGCAATCCAAACCAACAAACAATAAAACAACGAAGATATGACTAATTTAAACAACCCTAAAGTTGTTAAGCAATCACAATTCAAATCTGATTATGATCTCAAAACTTTAAATTCATGCAAATTACATTTTATGTCCACAAGCATGCAAATTAACCGGACAATAAATATATGTACAATAAGGAAATTACATACGATCAAGAGTGTGTGTTATTTGGAGAAACAACCCATTAAGCCTTATTGAGTCAAGATACTTGACAAGTGACTTGTTTAGCTCTAAAGTATCGACATAGTTCACGTGTGAACTTATGATAAGTTGTGAAGGGACTCTAACTTTCAGTGAAGTCAAGATTATCTAATAGACGTTATTGGATACCATATCCAGGTAAGTTCTTGAAGCCTTTACTAAAATGTTTTACTTGAATAGCTTTTAACACTTTTGGGTTGGCATGTATGTTTAAGAACTACATGTGATGAAAGATGTTTTGCTTTGTGTTATGAGTTTTATAAAGTAATATGTCAAATATGTATGTTAAAGATATGATTTTGTGCATAGAATGGCATGATGTTTATGTGCTAAAGATGCTTGTTACAAAAAATGATATGTGGAAAATATAATATTGTGATGTTATGTGAAAGATGTGCAATGATAAAAGATATGGACTCGTTATTCATATCATTAATAAAGGATACTTACCATGTTATGAGTATAAATGATAAAGATAGTATATAAATGATAAAGGATAATGACTCTGTTGTGAGTATCAAAGATATATGATATGGACCTTGTGGTTCATATAAAGATTAAAAAATAAAATCCTAGGCTTGTGGATAAACGTATGAAGTCTCTTATTGGTTAGAGTCTGTTGATTATATGTCAACAATAATATGGTTAGTTGCTAGAGTATGGTAGAATCATAGTAAGATAAATGTAAAGTATGATTAAATGTTGTTGGTAGTGAAGACGATACATAACTGATAACCACAACATTATGTGGTGAGCAGTGATGGTAACGGCTAACACCCACACGATATTAAAATAATCTTTCATATGTTTGTGTATTCATAAAATAGCAATGTATGATGAAAACCTGATGATGTTTTATTTACTTAGAGCGCATCGATGTAAGCTTGTTTGTTTTATAATGCATGCTAGGTAGAGTAACGGTGACGATATGAGGGCTCCTGACATGGCATGACCACTACCCTAATGTAACACCCAAACCTTACACACGATTACACGTGTCCCATTTTAGGTCCCAGATTAAACTTTCTCAAAAATTTTGTTCGGAAGCGTAAAAATAACATTTCATAAGTTAAACACACTCAATTTCAAATCATTTACATTTATGATTAATAAAACTAGTGTGTTTAAGTTTAATACCATCAGAGAATTTTACATAACTTTCGGTTCTGCTTCATAACATGCCCGATCAGATCGCCCGATGCATATCTATCTTTGACCTGTAACATCACATATAAGTCACCATTAGTTCATACGAACTAAGTAAGTAACCCCTCCCCGAGTTCCCACAACTCATTTAACACATCCACATACATATCATATGGATGTTTATCATATCTAGATAATAATATATTATCCAATACAACTTTATCACTAGCACCTCTGGCTAATTTAAAACACAATAATCACCACATATATATATCATTGGCTCAACCAATTTCCCACACACCTGTGGTTTCAACAATTCAATTTCCGGTGTAACCGATTATCCACACATTGGTGGTATCATACACATATTAAGTCTTAAGATGTTCACCCACCGGTCCTTCCATCTAAGACAACTCCTAGCACCTCTAGCTAGTGTATCCCGTAACACATTACAGATACACTATCGATGTCCCAATTATAATTTGGTAACAATATTCAATCACCTACAAAACGATCCACTAGTGGGTCGTTTCCACCCAAAACCCCATGAATCACCCATTCATGTACAATTATTACAATTTAACACCACACATACATGTGCATATTTCCAATTTACCATTTGTTCACACGCCTTGTGAATCAATTACATGGGAATTGCAGGTTTTATGTTCACACACCTTGTGAATCCAAAACATGCGCTTTACCAATCCAACATCTACACATTCGTAGATCACCACACGTTCACACACCGTGTGACTCATGCAGCCATAATAACCACCATCATGATCACGGCATGTTCACACACATTGTGAATCATGCAGCAACCATAACTACAATCACGACCACGGCATGTTCACACACCTTGTGAATCATGCAGCAACGATAACCACAATCATAATCACGGCATGTTCACACACACCGTGAACCATGCAGCAACAATAACCACAATCACGATAACGGCATGTTCACACGCCTTGTGAATCATGCAGCAACAATAACCACAATCACGATAACGGCATGTTCACACGCCTTGTGAATCATGCAGCAACAATAACCACAATCACGATAACGGCATGTTCACACACCTTGTGAATCATGCAGCAACGATAACCACAATCATGATCACGGCGTGTTTACACACACTGTGAATCATGCAGCAACAATAACCACAATCACGATAACGGCATGTTCACACACCTTGTGAATCATGCAGCAACAATAACCACAATCACGATAACGGCATGTTCACACACCTTGTGAATCATGCAGCAACAATAACCACAATCACGATCACGGCATGTTCACACACCTTGTGAATCATGCAGCAACGATAACCACAATCATGATCACGGCATGTTCACACACACTGTGAATCATGCAGCAACAATAACCACAATCATGATCACGGCATGTTCACACACACTGTGAATCATGCAGCAACAATAACCACAATCACGATCACGGCATGTTCACACACCTTGTGAATCATGCAGCAACGATAACCACAATCATGATCACGGCATGTTCACACACCTTGTGAATCTATTACATTGGAATTACATGTCTTATGTTCACACACCTTGTGAATCAGCATGCACATTTTCAATCCACCATTTGTTCACACACCTTGTGAATCTATTACATTGGAATTACATGTCTTATGTTCACACACCTTGTGAATCAGCATGCACATTTCCAATCCACCATTTGTTCACACACCTTGTGAATCAATTACATTGGAATTGCAAGTTTTTATGTTCACACACCTTGTGAATCCAAACATGCACATTACCAATTCAACATTTGTTCACACACCTTGTGAATCAATTACATTGGAATTGCAAGTTTTATGTTCACACACCTTGTGAATCCAAACATGCACATTACCAATTCAACATCTACGCATTCGTAGATCACCACATGTTCACACACACTGTGAATCATGCAACAATAATAACCACAATCATTTATATAAACACCAAAATCATATTGATTAATCCCCGGTTCATCCGGTTATTCCAATGCAAATATATTGCATACACGTTTCTCATAGAAACACCACAACACAAACTAAAGGATTTCTCATCCATTAGTTTCAATCACATATCAGGCACACAAGTAGACTCATTCTACTTCTTATATGTAATGTTACAGTAAGTTGGGTAACTTACCTGGTTCATACGGTTGTTCACTTGCTACAACCTCTTTTCCACCTCTGTGAATTGTCACTTGACGTTCACCACCAACACCTAGTTGCATATTCACACATATACAACTATATTCAATACATATAACACATACAATCAAGTTCAACTCACTTGACTGGTTTGACTTTCTCAAGGTCAACTTATCACATAATTGACTCTATCTTACTATATTTAGTAAGTATTAGTCAATTAATCATATCCCATGCCTTCCTTAGGCATTTCATCAAATAATTGATGTTCATTATATTAGTTATGATCTCAATCACTTCTTTTAATCAAAATTCATTTATGATCATAACTGTTAATAATTTTTAACATCAATTCATCAAAATAATCATTTAACCCATGGATCATAATCCATATATATTTCAAAACAACAATTTACCCATCCTACTAGTTATCATACCATGATATGGGTTTCATAACAACCGGACATTATCCCGGCTTCAAAACAAAGATTTCACCATCAAAACATCAAATTCTTCGTTTCTAACCATCCCTAGTTATCAACTAGGCGATAATCAATACCCATAATCATAATAATACATTCAAAACTAAATTTAATCCACAGAATATCAAACTAGTAGGAGAGTTCGGATCGTTACCCTTTTCAACGAAGTTCTCGGATGAAAACGACGATCAGGAGTTGTAGAATCGAACCTTAGCTCGATCTGAACATCTGGATGGCTTCAGAACTTCATTTTGATAATCAAAATTCGATCAGATCGTCCCTGGGTGTGTTAAAGTCGAGAGAAAGAGTTTTTGAAAACTCTTCTGCAAGTTTTCTGATTAAAACTTGATTCACCAAACCGCCTCACCCGTCGCGTACCGCGAAGCGGGACAAAAGAATTCTTCGCGTACCGCGAAGAAATCCGGAGAAATCAGATATTTTGGGTGCTTCGCGTACCGCGAAGGAGCCTCAGAAACATCTTCGCGTACCGCGAAGAGTCTCTTTGTAATTTTCTTCTTTTCGCGATTCCGGACAATCCGTAACTCCGTTTCGCGCACGGTTTTCTCCCACGTTCACCATTTCTCATATACTATCAACCTATAATAATTACAATCATCAAATCAGCATGAATTTATAAAACGATCACATGTGATCTTGCCATTGATGACGTAATTCTCACATGTTTTCAAATTAAACAATTACAATCGTTCAATTAACGACTATTTCAAGTACATTCATTTATTAAAAACAGGTTGTTACACCTAAACAGGGACCAACAATCCAACATACCATAGAGATAATGCTTGCTTACTTTTGTAGAAACCCATTTTGGATGCTGACATATCAAATTAAGGTGTAAATGAATCAGTGCGGTTCGTGAGCTATTCGGATCAGATCTATATATATCTCAAACGAGACGAACCTAATCGAGCAATGCTCTGAACTATGACTTGTTTAGTTATCGAGCTCGAGCTTCACATATCAAGCAAGCCTAAACAAGCTTTTTATATAAAATTTTTATACTAAATTAAATAAGTGTGTATTTATGTAAATAATTATTTTTGTATATAAAATTATGAAAAATATAATAAAAATTACATATATTATGTTATATTTGAAAAATATATAATAAATTTTTAAAATTAGTAGTAAAATTAAATTATTATATAACTAAATATTAAACAAGTCAAGTCGATCCGAGTCGAGCTTGTAGATTTTCTAATAAGCCGAGCTAAACTTTAGAAATAAACCTTTAAACTAGCTCAGCTTGATCCCATGCTCTATTAACTCTAAACGATCCAAGCTCGAGCTAAGGCTCGGTTTGGGTCATATACACTCTTACATCAAGGTAGTTGATAAAGCTAAAAGTTTTCGCATGTTAAAATTTTTTGCAGATACATGGAGTATTCGATATAGGTGCTAGTGCGAGTATTGGGTTGCACGTGTACTAATATTGGTTAATTTAGGGTTCCTCTGTTTTTATTATAACTAGACGCATTTTATATAGTTTAGAGTTCAACTCAAAGGATGGCATATGAGAATTCATTGTTTCCAAAATTTTTGTTATAGTTATAGACGCATAAAAGAGTTACTCATTGTACTAGTAGAATCACTACAATATGCAAGTATTTTCTGTCACACCCTGACTCATGATAGAATACGTCGAGGCACGATTTCGATTGTTCATTAGCTAATGGTGCTATGTTATACATTTCAATAATCAAAACAACAATATTAAACATTTAACAAACCAAACGTGAATTCATACAAATCTACCAAAGCAAACATCCATTACATAGTTTCAAAACCAAAATACAATAATTAATATAGTCTAACATTGTTTAAAATTAAAATTATGTCTACTAACATAAACCTATTATATGTCTTCGCCAATGTATCCACTAACAATTTACATATGTAAAATTTTGTCAACTATTTGCATAGTTAATAAGTAACACGTATAGTTTATATTATATACATAGAAAATTTGATGCAATTCAATTTGAATATCAACACATGCAGAAAAAATTGTAATAAAAGATTATGTAAAAATTAATTTTTATATTTCTTTCTAATTAACAAGAAAGAAAAATAATAAATAAATCTAAATTTAACTCGAAATCTAGGGGTGTTCATTGGTTCGGTTAACGGTTTTTTCGGTTTATTTGGCTCGGTTTGATCGGTTTTCAAAAAATTTCCCCCCTAACCATTAAACGAACCAAATTCGAGAAATGGTTATCCGAACCAAATTCAAATTGGTTTGGTTTCAGTTAGAACCTAACAAACCGAATTCAACCGAACAAAGTGATTAAAAACAAAATAAACCGGTTAAAATCGAATAAACAGAAGCAAATAAACCGAATTCAACCGAATAAACTAAATTCAACATTATGTTATTAATAAAATAATAAATTTAATCATGACTTCGGTTTAATAGGTTAACCGAACAAACCGAATTAAAAAAAAAAAACAAAAACTGTTGACCGAACCGAAAACCGAATTCGGAATGCAAATATGATTAGGAACTGAATCAAAAACCGAGTTCAGAATTTTGTTCGGTTTTTATCAGTTACAGATACTGTTCGTTTATTAGTTTTATATAGTTTTCGGTTTTTCCGAACATTTGTCTAGATCTATTTATTAATTTCAATTACATAATTTGCCCTCCAATTTATCGGAGCGTCAACCCGTTTGCGAGACACCAACCACCGTTGCATTAGCCATTGAATCGGTCCTTTCCCCACGAAACATATAATCGTTTCTCTTGCACTCCGGTGTTCCTCCCTCTTTCTCTGAAGAAGGTATGGAAATTGATTCCTTCTTTTCCCAATTTCTATGATCAAATCTCAAATTTGATTGTTAAATGTATGATTTAGGGTTTCACACGTATAAATTGAAGTGTTTAATTGATCGATAGATGATGCGTTTGCAGGTTCTTTTAGCAACCAAGGTTATTTTGAAGTGTTCGTAAAGTGCATTTATTTTGAAAATGTAAGTGCCATTGGATGTGTTTTTTTAGATTCAAAATCATAAATACACACACTATATCACGATACCTGCGAAGTGCTCATAAATTTTGTTTTGTTTATTGAATATCTACGGATTGGTTCGTTAACCATGCTATAATTTGGATGTAGGATGATTTCAATATGATATATTAGACCTAAATTGGAAGTTTTGCAATTTTGGGAATTTTATGATACATCCCAAAATGACAAAATACCTTCCAGTATTGAATAATATAGAGCTATTTTGAATTAAAATCGATCTCATATGATTATGAAAGATTGAAATAGGTAATACAATGCAAGAAGTTTTATACATTGAGTGATTTTCAAGAAAAATTTTCAAAAGAAGGTTCCTTAGCATGGATATGCTTGTGTTGAAGTCTGAGCAAGTTACAGTGGAATTTCTACTTGTATAGTTGCAATTGTTTCATATTTTATAATTTGTCTAGTGAAATAATTCTATGTATTTATGTATTATTTTGTTTCTTTTTATAGGGGTGATGCTGAGCCAGTTGACCAAAAGAAGTACTTGGAAGATTCTTGCAAGCCCAGGTGTGTTAGACCTCTCATCGAGTATCAGGTGCTTTCATAAACCACTCAAAACTAGCTTTCTACTGTTTCACATCCGGACTACCAAATTCGTATATTCATGTGTTTTAAAATTGTGCTTCAGTTTTTTATGTCGTCCCTTAAATTCTTTGCAAATAAGAAAGAAGCAATGCCTATTCCAAACATGGCATTGTATTATGGTGTGTGGTCTATATGCTTTAAATTTTACAAGAGGGTGTATATGTAGGAAAAAGTTAAAGACAATCACAAAAGTAAACATTTTTTCAGGGTTGATATACTCCTGAGTTGTGCCTGAAGAAAAATCACCTTCATAGCATGACGTACAAGGCACGATGTCATGCATCATCTTTGGCTCGCGTGTAATTAATTTATTTACATTAATACCGCTTTACGCAACTATTAGTTGCGTAGGGATGCATTCGCAAATCACAAGTATATTTACATGAATAAATTGATGATACATGAGCAATAGTGGTACACAAAATCTATGTTGCATATGTCATGGCTATGGAGGTGATTATATTATTCTAGCATGACAATAAGATATATCACATCCAAAACAATGACCAACTTTGTAATTTTCTCAATATTTAATCAAGGGTAAACGATATGATGCAAGCCAGATATGTATCTTTGAAAATCAGTTGAAAGTGCAATGTATATGGAATTTGAATCCAGTTGTCATAGAAGAATAATTAAAGATGACGGAAATAAAACTGCAAATTTGTTCAAAAATGGCATGCATCATATGGATCTTATTGTACAAGTTTTAACAGAATTTCTCAGTTAGGATGTTGTTAATGTTTTAGTTTTGGTATCTTGATTTTTCATTTTTTTAACATGCCATTCTACATCAATATTTAGCCTGTTTTTTTTAGAACCTTATGTTAATTTCATCTGTACTGTTTGATGAGGCCATAGGCATGCGTCAGAATTTTCCATAAATCTTGGTTTTTTCTATTCGTAAACATTCTTACTAGTCAACGAAAGCAAACAAAAATTTTCATTCGGTTATGTGCTCATTAACCGTTTGTGAACAAGTTTAATGCTAAGCAAATGGACATGAACAAGGAGTCGTTCATGTTTGTTTGGTTTGTTTACAGCCTTACTTAATATATTAGAGCTCTCAGAAAGACAAAAGGCTGTATATTTAGGTTTTTACTTAATTCCTTGGTGTCGATTGTCATGCTTAATGCCATAGAATAACCTTCGAAAGAAGATAGATAAATGTAGATAACTTTGATCCAATTTTGAATAAAATTTTATTATAGGATATAAAAATGCAGGGTGTTTTACATGAGCTACCTGTTCTGTATCTATGTTGTTGGTCTCTTGCTATTAGCAAACATATCTGACCACAAACCCTCAAAATACCTAGTCCTTAAAGACCCGGAATTAACTACTATTATTAAACCCTAACAGGATTTAACTGATTGAAAAACGTTTGAAATGAATTCAAACATTAAACTTCCTAATTCATATTTAAAAACAGTCTAGCTTATTATTATAATGATATCTTTATCATAATCATCTTTAACACATTCATTATTTATATAATAAAATCACAATAATTTGCGGCTGCAAGCATTGTGGTTGCATCTAATTTAGATATGGTGAATTTACAGGCATGTGTGAAACGGGTAGGAGGAGATGAAACTCGAGAAAAGCATTGCACTGGACAATACTTCGATTATTGGCAATGTATTGACCAAGCTGTAAGTTTATAATCCTCTATAAGTTCATGATTCATCTAATTCAAAGTTTCAACCCAGTGAATTTATAAACCTGTTTGTGTTTCTGCTGCAGGTTGCAACAAAGCTATTTGCCAAACTCAAGTGAAAAATTGATGTTTTGGTTTGCTTAAAGTACGTTATTCTTCATGGCTTTCTTGACAAGCAGTCATGTGATTGAAATTAAATAAGTAGCATCTTCATGGTGAAGTTTTAGTTCATTAATTCACGTGTTTATTATCTTTCGTTGTTGGAATGACCATATGAGATGCCCTATCTATTGTTTATGAAGTAATAAGGTACTGAACGTTTGACCATTGTGTACATTATGGAATCGGGCCTATCCCGGATGACTGGTAAATTAGTTAGACTTGAACCTTTGACCGTCTGGATAAGGGATTTTGTTTATTGATTTGAACAATGTTTGGTCCAATGGTCCATCATCATTACCCTAGTTCAAGCCCATCTGTGATGGGATTTCAATTTTCAACCGTCCCAATTGTTTGACGCTCCAGGTCAGACTCGAACTTGAGACTAGCCAAGAGGAAATTCGAAAGAAAATCCCATGCCCTATCGTTGTAGTGAGTCGAACTCAACACCTCTCAAATGAAAACTCAAGAGGGGTGTTAGTTAAGCTGTAAACGTATTGGCATGTAAGAGATAGTTAAGACACCTCATAATATGAATGCTCCTTCATAATTTCTTGAGAACGATTTATTATTAGTTAAATGTTGAATGATTTGGAAAGAAATGAAAGAAAACAACTTTTCATATCTTGAAGTGTTATAACGTTATATATCTAAGATACTAAGGGTGAGGATTCTACTAAGAAAATTGATTTTGCATCTAGACTGGAAAATGCTCGTGTTCAAATGCCAAATACTTTAAACGACTCATCATCGCCTGAAATACCCAATTTTGGTAAGCTATGACAAGCTTAGCCCTCAAGAAATTATGGAATACTGTCTTTTACCTTTTTTTTAACAGCAACGATCCTACATAACACGTATGTTGTGTCAACGGGGCCTACTGGGCAGAGGTAAGACGCGGTGACACCAGATGTGCAGGAACCTCCTGAAATAGGTAAACCCCCCCCCCCCCCCCCCCCCCATTGGTCAAAAACTCGAGATTAAGCTCAAGATTCCTTCCCTCACATATATGTCCTTTAAATCGCCTCTGGTAGGGCTAGAACCATGACATCTCTGTCACAAGGTGAAACCATAACGAACTTGTACAAAGCCATAACCCCTCCTTCCTGTAAAGACAACGATTCGGTTGATATAGATTAAAGACCGAACCTTTCAGCGAAAGCAGGTACAATTAGCATGCTTTATCACTTTCATGGGTATTTTGTGAAATATACATCATAAGCACATTAACAAAGCTAAATAATTACAGACTGGTTTTATACCCAAAAACCAACGAGGAACATTTAAAAAAAGATTGAACTTTGAGTAAGAAAATATATTATAATGGCACCATCCTTGTAAAATGCGAGCACAAAAGAGTGTTAATGCAGAAGTTAGCAAAAGAACATTTGCTACATTATCTTACTATCCAACGAGGCAGTGCCTCAGCAGTACCTCGGGATTTTTTCAAATGGGAAGTCCCTGGTTCGAAACATTCCCGTAACGAAAAAGGGGTCTGTGGGGGATCAGGGGTTTTCCTGTGAGGTTTCCTCCTGAGGTGGCTGTGGGGTTCATGGAAGGTCCAGGTAACTAGAATTTGGTGACATGACCTGAAAATAGTGGGCTTACACGATTGAGACCTTCTCTGTTCAAAATAAAAAACATCTTGCTATTATAAAAACTAAATGTGGCAATATTTACCCATATCAAATAAAATGGGTCGGTTTGGGTAAACAATTGTAGTATAATGGATTGAGATGAGTAACATCATATTATTGAATAGGTTAAGATATGTAGCAACTTAAACACAATACGGATCAAGATGAGTAACTAAAAAATGTGTAAATGCAACGGATTCAAAGATTTAAGAATAATGAATAACATGTTTGATGAGAAAATCATTAAAAAATTATCCAAATGGATTATTTGTTTACTTATAACACATCTTAAGTTAAACTAAATTGATGTTTTTTAAGAACAATCCATTTAAACCCAAACACATTTTGCTTAAAACTCATTCTGACCCCCACTCATCCTAACCGGAACCGTTACGACCCGTTACCCAACCCGTCCATTTTACCCGTCATAATAAAAACAATCCAAACTCACTAACACAAAAATCTTAAAATATGATATGCTAACCAAACCTATGCATAATGTAAATTGTACTAACTACTTTCACAACACTGCAATTTATTTAACACAACCAAGCTAATCACAAGTGTGACAAATAGCTTTCCATATTATTACTAGTTGTGGCTTTGAGGGGCACGAACGGTATAAAATTAGTACCGATTCGACGAGCTCGAAACATATAATCATCTCTCCCGGTGACACTCAGCAAAATCATGGTTTCTATGTATATTTTGTGAAGATCAAGCATGTCTCTTTTAGAAATCTAAGTTTATTAATCTTCAACTTACTTTCAAGTTTTACTAAGACACAAGCACAACCCAACAAGATACATATCGAGCACATATGGGCATAATCAAATTAATGCCATTGGAAATCAACATTTTGGTGCCATTGGAAGATACATATTTGTGGTCCCCCTTTCCGTCCGTAGTGTTAATTTTTCGGCCGAAATGCTATTTTTAGTTAAAAATAGGGGTATCGTCCCCCCTCGCTTCAAAAAATTAACATGTATTCTGGGTTTCAAAAATTTCCGCCCCCCTCTCAAGTCGACCAAGCTCCGCCACTGTATTGGTGTATGCATTGTTTAGGAAAGTTTTATGAGCTCACCTTAGCAAAGGAAGCTCACATTTTACTAGTCTTTACACAATGATAATTTAATACTTAGGGTTCATTTAAAATTCAATAAGTGTGTTTATTTAAGCATAAAATGAAATTAGTTGATCCTTTTGACTAATTTCACCATATATATAACGTCTATTTACTTAAAAAAAACATATGTTGAAATTCGTTAGTTCATTAAGAATGAAATTAGCTTGAATTGCTCATAGTAGATGTGCAAAGACTAGGTTTTTTTTTAAACCGAAACTAGTTCCAGTTAAGTTCTGGTTTTGATCGGTTCTTACGGGTTTTTGGGTCTGATTTCGGTTTGGCTAGTTAAAAGTGGAACCAGTTTGGTAATTCATGTTCAGATTCTGGTCATGATTTATCTGAGAAACTGAAACCGTCTGTACGTGGGGTAGGATCGGTTCCGTTTCCGGGTTGCGTAGTCAGTTCGGGTTTCACATCCGGTTTTTGCCCACTCTAGCTCAAAGTATAATATTTCAACCAGCATGACCCCTTTCCCACTCATGGGATTGTGGTTAAATACTAACTAAGCTAACACCCTGATTGATTGTCAAGAATTACTTACATCAAAGTAGGGTTGGAACAAAGTAGGTTGGTTATTATACAAATCATATTTTCTTAGAAAGTATATCAATTGGGGTAAAATTTGTTCATAATAATTACGCAATTTGTAATAATAATTATGCCAAGGAATAACCACACAAGTTATATTGATAAATAACACAAATTAAAATGATAATCACGATAGTTATACGATAATCACTCAAGTTATAACTAATCATGCGAGTTATACCGATAATCACGCAATTTATAACGATAATCACACAAGTTATACGACAACATATTGACGTGTTTATTTTAAGTATATCTTTTTTTTCAGATGTAGTAATACTATACCTAAATTAAAGAGTACTAAATGCTCGATTTTATGGTAAATTATTTTTAAAATAATATCGTATAAAAAAAGTTATATGTGTTTAAAAGATTGAGTGAGCTTAAAAAATATTCAACATTGGTAAGCTATACCAATTTTACCCTATCATGTGAGAACATTTCTTTTCATGTGTGATAGTTTCATTATGATATTTGAACCATATATATCTAGATCAATGGCTTAAAATTTTTTTCACACTTTTCTAGCAAAAAGCATTTGTATGCTAAACTTTCCCCAACAAAGTAATTGTAAATTGAATAATGTATTTTAATGTTTCATTAGATTAAGATCACAAAAGACAATTTAACACTCAAAAGTTAAAGTAGGATTAAATTAGTTAACAGGGTTTTTAGGATCATTTGCCTCGGTATATAATCATAATAATAATGGTGACACAAGTTATATATGGTTAGAAATGAAGAAAAAATGATTCACTAGCTAAACACTCTAGTTTAGGAACAACTTAATTACATCTTAAACTATCAATCATCTTCATCAAAATTATCTATTAAAGCCAAGTTCTTCATCAGTTTTTACTTGACATCAGTAGCAAGTTACTTCAAGCAACTTATGAGCAACAATCTTACATGCTTCTTATCGGTACCATAATCTTATCAAAACCATGTCTTATACTTATGATATGTGGTATTATTAGTACTTATAATCAAGAACCCAACAATGATGACACCATAAAAAAGTATGATATTATATATACTTAAAAGAGTATTTTGCGTGTCTCAAACTTCTCTTATACTTGCATAGTTTTTACCGTATTCTCCAAATTTAAGTGTCTAAGATCTTCAAGATTATTAAATGAAAATCTATAGAAAATTTGAGGTTTAACCTGGCAAACTTGTGTTGCATTCAATTTAGATGATAACTCTAAGCCCTTGATTGTAATTTGTGACCGACATCGTGATAATGGTCAAATAAGAGAAGGAAGTGTGTAATATTCCTCAGTGATCACACCATGATATTGTATGTGCAATCCATGAGTTTGTATGAGCAGTTTATCATGCTTAAAGTGGACAATATCTTTTTTATGTTGGAATAGCCTTTACATACATATGACGTTTGGTGTAACAAGCTTTTACATATTAGGTTATTACAAGTCCACCACTACTACTCAAATTTGACAAGTTTGAAAATGATATAAATTTTATGATTCCAAAAATTGCATTTTTGCAATGAAATCTCATGTTTGTAAGTACTAGTGTTTAAACATTGTAGACTATTATAACAAATGTCAATATAACAGGTACTTAATTTGAGAGTGATTATTATAACAAATGTCAATATAACAGGTACTTAATTTCGCAATATAAATTTCTTTTAACTGGGGTGATTAAAAATAAAACTTGAACATTTTACTAAATTACAAATAAAAAAAAAAATTATAGGTATACAAGACTCTCTTGTAACAACTTAAGTAAATATAAAACAACCAGTTCATGTATAAACATAAGTATACATGGCTCCGTGCGACAATTATATAGGTATGTAAAGGACCTAAGTAACAAAAACGTCTAAATACAAATGGGTATACACCATGCATAAGAGAAGGTTATGCATGTATACGTAAAATACACACATAAACAAGCAATTTTATAAACAAACCAAACCACATAAAAATAATATAAAGGTCAAACCTTTATTTTAAATGTTAAATGTTCAATTCAGCACTTAACGAATTTATAAAACCACATCTAGTAAATAACATGAACTATCATTTTCTAGTTTAGAACAACTAAACCAAGATTTTTTTTTTGTTCCTTCACTTGACAGCATCAAGAAGGGGTAGTTAAAACCTTCTTTTCCCTCATTCCAATAAACACCCATCACCTCCATCATTTAGTCAAACAAGAAATTCAAACATCTTAGGAGTTGCCGATGGAGTTGGTAAAGGCACCATACTTCTTTTTCCTTTCTTTGCTACAGCTAC
Organism: Mikania micrantha; assembly: GCA_009363875.1. Lineage (NCBI taxonomy): Eukaryota > Viridiplantae > Streptophyta > Magnoliopsida > Asterales > Asteraceae > Mikania > Mikania micrantha. Next base: position 34,794 of record SZYD01000479.1, on the reverse strand, counting down.
TAATGACAGCTTCCTTATCCCTCATGACAGCTAAAACCATCCTAAAAGACAACCTATTCTCCTGCAAAGAGCTGCAAAAGAAATGGCCTATTATAGACCATCCATTTCCTAAGATTTTGATTGACAAAACAAAGATGGAAGTGATAGAAAATCCTAAGATAATATATTTTTCTACAGCAAAGATGGCACCTCAATCACGGTTATATCCCAACGTGAAATCCAACTAAATCTCCTTCCAATCTAACTAAAATGAAACTTGAGTTTAAACTACAAACTAATCAGCTTCAGTAGGGAATAAAGAGACCCCCATAACCCCTATAAATACCCTCCTTGTGATGCCATCCAACCCACACCAAAACTCACTTAAACCTCTAGACATAAGCAATCCCCACCCTCTTGTTGTTCTCGGCTGGAACAACCAGCTCCCAATCCATTTTGTCTCACCCGGACAGCCACCTATCTAAAATCGACTACGAAACTCCCTCCAAGAAGGAACACGAAGAGCCGATGCACAAGGGTCTGGTCCAAGGGAAATAGCAGCAGCAAGACAGGAAGCTCTCGATCACAGCCATTGCTCGACAAGTGCAGCGGCCGACTAATTTCCTCTCTAGATTCCTTGCTTGTTAAGGTATGAATTAGCCATCCTAAACCACTGCATGTGAGAAGAATAACCAGGCATAATAACCTGATAAAAAGAAACACCTTAATGCAATAAACAAGGACTAAGTATACATGTATAGGAACTCACGATCAGACTTGAAAGATAAAAGCTTAACAAAGATTCATGGTGTCGTGGGTTTAAGATGCAAGGGTAAAATACCAGATCAAACACATATGGCTTCATGCACATATGAAACGTAAACTACATACCTATTTATATATACAAATGTAAACATGCATGGGCTGTTAGGAGTCAAACCCTTGCTTAAGTTTTTGTAAATAATTAAAACATGAACAAATCACCCATATATTTAAACACCTATATGGGATTAATGAACTAATAAATATGGAATACAACCATGTGGAAAGAATGTTGATAAAATAATTATGGAAATAGCACACAAATGCAATTACAGTTCCTTACAATACATGCAAGTCCATACTTAGATTAATTGAAGGAATGATCTATGTATAAACCAATACTATGTGTGAATCTTACACACTGAAAACTAAAAGGAAGGAAGTAAGGATTTAGTGGACTTTAATAAGTTTATATTAAGGTGATGATTAATATCCAAACCATTTTTAATAATGTAAGAAAATGTGGAATCTAATATAAAGATCAAAAGGAATATGTCATGAGTTCTTAATAAAAGGATATGAATGAGTCATACTTAAGCAAACTATTAAAGTAACAAGCCTTGTAAAAGATAAATAACAACAAAAGTATAAGTTGTAATAGTTTATCAAAAATATTGATTAAATAATAATAATAATAATAATAATAATAATAATAATAATAGCAATAATAATAATAATAATAATAAAACTTATTATTATAAATTTTGGGCGATATCATAAGTCCCCTATTTGAATTTGGGCAAACTAATAAGTCCCCCTCAATTTAACTTTAAAGAAAACTAGGATTTAAAATCAACAAACACTAAGGCAAAAATATATATTTTGATAACATAAGGGTTATTCCGCGAATCTCAAAAAGTGCCATACTTTTGTAGGGCCCGAAAAGGACACTGAACCCTAAACTTACGAGTTATTTGGAATCGCCGAACACTACTCAAGGTGAGTTTCGTAGCCCCCTTTTATTTAAATATATATACTCTTCGGGGTGAAATACTTGCTACCTTACTTATCCATACGTGTTTATTAAAATGATACTTGTTTGAATGTTTATTTCATGAGTACTTATTTCAAAGTCCCCATTGATATATATGTATGAATGTATGTATTATATCGGTAATTCTGCAACCATTTAGCTCAATTGACGAGCCGTGGATTAATATGGATAGTGCTATCGGGCTGACGACCCCATTCATTTCGAGATTTTGGTCGCACCAAATCGTTCCCAAGTGTCGGGCTTAAATGAATGTATATTTCCATTTACTATATTTGATTGATTGTTGGCATTATGGGGCGAAAAGTCATAGGTTTGGTTGTGGGCTCATGATTAAGTAATCATTCACTTGTGCTAATTTTAATTTAAACATTATATGGATAAATTTTATAAATACTTTCCTTAAACATTTTATCGAGTCATAAACCTACGGACTCACCAACTATTGTAGTTGACTCTTTTTATGCATGTATTTCAGGAAATAATTAAGCTTGGATTATGCATGCTCTTTTGTGATACAACCGAAGATTTGGAATATATTGTTTGATAGTTAGGCAATATGAAGAATCTTTATATGTTGTATTTATTTTGGAATATTGTAACTCAAATTATGTACTTTTATGGACCATGAATGCATGCTAGAAGTTTCTTTAGAAGCAATGTGTTCAAGATCCGATTTCGTGACACCCTCGTGTTTCCGCTCTAGCGGGGGTGTGACAGATTGGTATCAGAGCCATTGGTTATAGAGAATTAGGTTTTACTATTAGTGAGACCTAGACTATGGCCTTTAGCTTATCCTAGGACTTATGTGCATTTACATGATATATAACAACTAATTGCGTTTAGTTGCGAAATAAGAGTACTGTATGTGTGTATAGAAGATGCCGCCAAAAAGGAGAGGGAGGAAGCCAAAGCAAACTACCGAAACTGAAAACGCAAATCCCGAGAACACAACTCTCAACTCCAATGACATCGCTGAAATAGTGGATAAGCGTATCGAAGCTGCCATACCTAAGATCGTTGCTCAAATCAATTCAACATCAGGGAACAAGACCAATAATAACGGTGGTCACAACGGCTCTGCAAGCAACAATGTAGACCTCGGAGAGGGAACTGCCAACAAGGGGTGCACTTACAAAACCTTTGTGGCATGTAAACCTAAGGAGTTTTATGGAAATGATGGGGCCATTGGAGTGTTGAAGTGGCTTGAGAAGATGGAGGCGGTTATTCGCATCAGTGATTGTCTTCCTAGTCAAAAGGTGAAGTATGCGGTGTGTTCACTCCAAGGTAAAGCCTTAACGTGGTGGAACACCCAGATTCAAGCTCGTGGAATTGATGAGGCTGAGGCACTAGAATGGAATGAATTCAAGGCATTGATCACTGAAGAATACTGCCCTATTAACGAACTGCAAAAGTTAGAAGCTGAGTTTTGGAATCTCTCTATGGTTGGTGCTGAAATTCAAGCATACACTAATCGCTTTCATGAGTTGTCATGCTTACTTCCACATATGGTTAACTCAGAAGCCAAGAAGGTGGAAAGATATGTCTGGGGTTTGGCACCTCAAATCCGGGGCTTGGTCACTTCCTCTCGACCAACAACACTGAAAAGTGCCATCCTCCTCGCGGGACAATTGACTGATGAGATGATCAGAACAGGAACACTAACAAAGAAAGGTGCAGGGGAAAAACGAAAGTTTGGGAGCTCACGCCCGGCAAACGCCCCAAGCAAGAAGACCACAGCTGCCCGCAACTATGGGGCAGTCACACATGAAAAGAGAGCACCTCCACCATCAAAATGCAACAAGTGTAACTTATATCACCAAGGAGATTGTCCTATCTGCTCACAATGTAAGAAGACGGGGCACTTTGCTCGAAACTGCCGAAGTAGTCAAAGAGTCTGTTATGAGTGTGGAAGTTTGGAACACTTGAGAAATGTGTGTCCAAAATTACAACGCGGACCAACAAATGGAGGCAATCAGAGTAGGGGAAGAGCTTTCGTGCTTGGAGCAAAGGAAGCTCGTCAGGATCCCAACGTAGTGACAGGTACATACCTTATCAATAGTAACTATGCATCTGTTTTATTCGATACGGGTGCTGATAAGTGCTTTATATCCCCTGAATTTGAATGCTTGATCACACAAAAACCTATTCCTCTAAATGAACCCTACACAATTGAATTGGCCAACGGAAAATTGTTAAAAGCCCAAACAATCCTTAAAGGATGCAAAATAAGTTTAGAGAATCACTCATTCGACATTGACCTTATTCCAATTCAACTTGGAAGCTTTGATGTAGTTGTAGGGATGGATTGGTTATCTAAAAATCAAGCCGAGATTAAGTGTTTTGATAAAATTATTCGCATTCCACTCACGAATGACGAAACACTTGAAATCAAAGGTGAAACTCCCGAAAGAAGTTTTCACATCATATCATCCATGAAAGCCCAAAAATATCTAAGGAAGGAGTACCAAGCGTTCTTAGCTCATGTGAAGGTAAAGGAGATTAAGGAGAGAAAGATCGATGATATACCAGTTGTTAGAGACTTCCCTGAAGTCTTTCCGGAAGACCTTCCTGGTTTACCACCTGTTCGACAAGTCGAGTTTCGCATCGACTTGGTCCCTGGAGCAGCACCAATTGCTAGATCTCCTTATCGCTTAGCACCATCTGAGATGCAGGAGTTATCCAATCAATTACAAGAACTATTGGATCGTGGATTCATTAGACCGAGCTTCTCTCCTTGGGGAGCACCGGTGCTGTTCGTGAAAAAGAAGGACGGCACATTCCGAATGTGTATCGATTACAGAGAACTGAATAAAGTGACGATCAAGAACCGTTATCCTCTTCCCCGTATTGATGATTTGTTCGACCAATTACAAGGGTCAACTTACTTTTCAAAGATTGACCTTCGGTCGGGTTATCATCAACTACGAATTCAAGAGGAAGACATTCCTAAAACAGCTTTCAGAACTCGATACGGGCACTACGAATTTCTAGTAATGCCTTTTGGGCTGACGAATGCCCCTGCCGTGTTCATGGACTTAATGAATCGAGTCTGCAAGCCATATCTCGATAAATTCGTGATCGTGTTTATCGATGATATACTAATATATTCTAAAAATCAACAAGACCACGAGCAACACTTAAGGTTGGTTTTGGAGCTACTTGCTAAGGAAAAGTTGTACGCTAAACTTTCCAAGTGTGAGTTCTGGCTAAGAGAAGTTCACTTTCTCGGTCATGTAATTAATCAAAAAGGAATTCATGTGGACCCAAGCAAGATAGAAGCAGTAAAACAATGGGAAGCACCAAAGACTCCGACGGAGATCCGACAATTCTTAGGGTTGGCCGGGTATTACCGAAGATTTATCGAAAATTTTTCTAAGATAGCCCAACCCTTAACTGCTTTGACACAAAAGGATAGAAAATACGATTGGGGAAAAGAACAAGAGGATGCCTTCCAACTGTTGAAACATAAGTTGTGCAATGCACCTATCTTATCTCTCCCGGAGGGTACCGATAACTTTGTTGTATTCTGTGACGCATCGCACCAAGGTCTTGGTTGTGTGCTAATGCAAAAAGACAAGGTTATTGCGTACGCCTCTCGACAACTCAAGGTTCATGAAAAGAATTACACCACTCATGATCTTGAGTTAGGAGCAGTCATTTTTGCACTAAAAATCTGGAGACATTACCTATACGGTACCAAGTGTCTAATCTATACCGACCACAAAAGTCTCCAACACATTCTTGACCAGAAAATGCTCAATATGAGACAAAGGCGATGGGTAGAATTATTAAACGATTACGATTGTGAAATCCGTTACCACCCAGGTAAGGCCAACGTAGTTGCAGATGCATTGAGTAGAAAAGAGAGAGTCAAACCCATACGCGTACGAGCTTTGGGAATGACAATTCAAACGACTCTTAAGACCCAAATTCTGAATGCACAACAAGAGGTCTTAAGGAACAAAGAGTTAAAAGACGAACTGTTATGTGGAGCAGAGAAAAAGCTAGAATCAAAAGATGATGAAGTGTTGTATTTTCAAGAAAGAATATGGGTCCCTGATCTGAATCACTTGCGGGAATTAATCTTTGATGAAGCCCACAAGTCTAAGTATTCAATTCATCCTGGTGCTGACAAAATGTACAAAGATCTCAAAGAATTCTATTGGTGGCCTGGGATGAAAAAGGATATAGCTGTATATGTTGGAAAGTGCTTAACGTGCTCCAAAGTCAAGGCTGAACACCAGAAGCCCTCAGGTTTGTTACAACAACCAGAAATCCCTCAGTGGAAATGGGAACAAATTTCTATGGATTTTATAACCAAGCTTCCACGTACCTCGAGTGGTCATGACTCCATATGGGTTATAGTTGATCGCTTGACAAAATCTGCCCATTTCCTGCCGATTAGGGAGGATTACAAGATGGAGAAATTAGCTCGACTTTACATTAACGAAGTTGTAACCCGACATGGAGTGCCTATCTCGATTATATCAGATAGAGACAGTCGATTCACCTCTCGGTTTTGGCAATCCTTGCAAAAATCAATGGGAACACGTTTAGATCTAAGCACTGCTTATCACCCTCAGACTGATGGTCAAACAGAAAGAACAATTCAAACATTAGAGGATATGCTTAGATGTTGTGTGGTAGACTTTGGTGGAAATTGGGATGCTCATCTTCCATTAATCGAATTCTCTTACAATAATAGCTACCATACGAGTATTCAATGTGCTCCATTTGAAGCCTTGTATGGTAGAAAATGTCGATCACCGGTCTGCTGGGCAGAAATTGGGGAAAGTCAACTAATTGGACCAGAGATAATTCAAGAAACAACCGACAAAATCGCACAAATAAAAGAAAGGATCAAAGCCGCCAGAGACCGACAAAAGAGCTACGCCGATCACCGGAGGAAGCCACTAGAGTTTTCAATTGGTGATAAAGTAATGTTGAAAGTGTCTCCGTGGAAAGGCGTGGTGCGATTTGGTAAAAAGGGAAAACTGGCACCAAGATACGTTGGACCTTTTGAAATCCTAGATAGGATTGGTCCTGTAGCTTATAAACTTCAATTACCCCAAGAACTAGGTGGAGTGCATGACGTTTTTCACGTATCAAATCTTAAAAAGTGTTTATCAGATGAATCATTGATAATCCCACTTGACGAAGTTCGGCTCGATGACAAGCTGCACTTTATCGAGGAACCCATTGAAATTTTGGATCGTGAAATGAAAACGCTAAAGAGAAGTCGAATACCGATTGTTAAAGTTAGATGGAACTCTAAACGAGGTCCTGAGTTTACATGGGAACGAGAGGATCAAATAAAACAAAAGTATCCTCACTTATTCAACAAGAGTCCGCCTTCCAATGACAAATGAATTTCGGGACGAAATTCAACTAACCGGGGAAGACTATAACAAATGTCAATATAACAGGTACTTAATTTGAGAGTGATTATTATAACAAATGTCAATATAACAGGTACTTAATTTCGCAATATAAATTTCTTTTAACTGGGGTGATTAAAAATAAAACTTGAACATTTTACTAAATTACAATAAAAAAAAAAAATTATAGGTATACAAGACTCTCTTGTAACAACTTAAGTAAATATAAAACAACCAGTTCATGTATAAACATAAGTATACATGGCTCCGTGCGACAATTATATAGGTATGTAAAGGACCTAAGTAACAAAAACGTCTAAATACAAATGGGTATACACCATGCATAAGAGAAGGTTATGCATGTATACGTAAAATACACACATAAACAAGCAATTTTATAAACAAACCAAACCACATAAAAATAATATAAAGGTCAAACCTTTATTTTAAATGTTAAATGTTCAATTCAGCACTTAACGAATTTATAAAACCACATCTAGTAAATAACATGAACTATCATTTTCTAGTTTAGAACAACTAAACCAAGATTTTTTTTTTGTTCCTTCACTTGACAGCATCAAGAAGGGGTAGTTAAAACCTTCTTTTCCCTCATTCCAATAAACACCCATCACCTCCATCATTTAGTCAAACAAGAAATTCAAACATCTTAGGAGTTGCCGATGGAGTTGGTAAAGGCACCATACTTCTTTTTCCTTTCTTTGCTACAGCTACTAATGACAGCTTCCTTATCCCTCATGACAGCTAAAACCATCCTAAAAGACAACCTATTCTCCTGCAAAGAGCTGCAAAAGAAATGGCCTATTATAGACCATCCATTTCCTAAGATTTTGATTGACAAAACAAAGATGGAAGTGATAGAAAATCCTAAGATAATATATTTTTCTACAGCAAAGATGGCACCTCAATCACGGTTATATCCCAACGTGAAATCCAACTAAATCTCCTTCCAATCTAACTAAAATGAAACTTGAGTTTAAACTACAAACTAATCAGCTTCAGTAGGGAATAAAGAGACCCCCATAACCCCTATAAATACCCTCCTTGTGATGCCATCCAACCCACACCAAAACTCACTTAAACCTCTAGACATAAGCAATCCCCACCCTCTTGTTGTTCTCGGCTGGAACAACCAGCTCCCAATCCATTTTGTCTCACCCGGACAGCCACCTATCTAAAATCGACTACGAAACTCCCTCCAAGAAGGAACACGAAGAGCCGATGCACAAGGGTCTGGTCCAAGGGAAATAGCAGCAGCAAGACAGGAAGCTCTCGATCACAGCCATTGCTCGACAAGTGCAGCGGCCGACTAATTTCCTCTCTAGATTCCTTGCTTGTTAAGGTATGAATTAGCCATCCTAAACCACTGCATGTGAGAAGAATAACCAGGCATAATAACCTGATAAAAAGAAACACCTTAATGCAATAAACAAGGACTAAGTATACATGTATAGGAACTCACGATCAGACTTGAAAGATAAAAGCTTAACAAAGATTCATGGTGTCGTGGGTTTAAGATGCAAGGGTAAAATACCAGATCAAACACATATGGCTTCATGCACATATGAAACGTAAACTACATACCTATTTATATATACAAATGTAAACATGCATGGGCTGTTAGGAGTCAAACCCTTGCTTAAGTTTTTGTAAATAATTAAAACATGAACAAATCACCCATATATTTAAACACCTATATGGGATTAATGAACTAATAAATATGGAATACAACCATGTGGAAAGAATGTTGATAAAATAATTATGGAAATAGCACACAAATGCAATTACAGTTCCTTACAATACATGCAAGTCCATACTTAGATTAATTGAAGGAATGATCTATGTATAAACCAATACTATGTGTGAATCTTACACACTGAAAACTAAAAGGAAGGAAGTAAGGATTTAGTGGACTTTAATAAGTTTATATTAAGGTGATGATTAATATCCAAACCATTTTTAATAATGTAAGAAAATGTGGAATCTAATATAAAGATCAAAAGGAATATGTCATGAGTTCTTAATAAAAGGATATGAATGAGTCATACTTAAGCAAACTATTAAAGTAACAAGCCTTGTAAAAGATAAATAACAACAAAAGTATAAGTTGTAATAGTTTATCAAAAATATTGATTAAATAATAATAATAATAATAATAATAATAATAATAATAGCAATAATAATAATAATAATAATAATAAAACTTATTATTATAAATTTTGGGCGATATCATAAGTCCCCTATTTGAATTTGGGCAAACTAATAAGTCCCCCTCAATTTAACTTTAAAGAAAACTAGGATTTAAAATCAACAAACACTAAGGCAAAAATATATATTTTGATAACATAAGGGTTATTCCGCGAATCTCAAAAAGTGCCATACTTTTGTAGGGCCCGAAAAGGACACTGAACCCTAAACTTACGAGTTATTTGGAATCGCCGAACACTACTCAAGGTGAGTTTCGTAGCCCCCTTTTATTTAAATATTTATACTCTTCGGGGTGAAATACTTGCTACCTTACTTATCCATACGTGTTTATTAAAATGATACTTGTTTGAATGTTTATTTCATGAGTACTTATTTCAAAGTCCCCATTGATATATATGTATGAATGTATGTATTATATCGGTAATTCTGCAACCATTTAGCTCAATTGACGAGCCGTGGATTAATATGGATAGTGCTATCGGGCTGACGACCCCATTCATTTCGAGATTTTGGTCGCACCAAATCGTTCCCAAGTGTCGGGCTTAAATGAATGTATATTTCCATTTACTATATTTGATTGATTGTTGGCATTATGGGGCGAAAAGTCATAGGTTTGGTTGTGGGCTCATGATTAAGTAATCATTCACTTGTGCTAATTTTAATTTAAACATTATATGGATAAATTTTATAAATACTTTCCTTAAACATTTTATCGAGTCATAAACCTACGGACTCACCAACTATTGTAGTTGACTCTTTTTATGCATGTATTTCAGGAAATAATTAAGCTTGGATTATGCATGCTCTTTTGTGATACAACCGAAGATTTGGAATATATTGTTTGATAGTTAGGCAATATGAAGAATCTTTATATGTTGTATTTATTTTGGAATATTGTAACTCAAATTATGTACTTTTATGGACCATGAATGCATGCTAGAAGTTTCTTTAGAAGCAATGTGTTCAAGATCCGATTTCGTGACACCCTCGTGTTTCCGCTCTAGCGGGGGTGTGACAACTATCACGAATGTTTGTGTTACTATGAAACTTAGATTAGTATGATAAATAAATATCATAAATCACAAGTATAATATCAAAAGATTTTGAAATGTTTTTTAAACACAAGAATGTATGAGATCAGACCTTTTTTTACTTTAGATTAAGATGATAATAATTACCACTAATCATAATGTCTTAGACTTCTAGATTTGTAGGGTCTTAGTATGAATATAAATGAAATGAGACATTATATCACTTTAGATTAAAATGATACATACATATTATAAATCAAAAATTTAATGTCTTTAAGTTCTTAGATCTTTGTGATCTAGAGTCTTAGTATAGAATGTGACATTATATAGCTTTAGATTAAAAAGATATATAGATATATCATAAATAATAAGCATGATGGCTTAAAGTTATTTACATTTACTATTTGAGTCTATTGATATATAGAAATGAGACGTTTGGTGTCACACCCCAACCGAAGACGGAATACGTCGAGATGTGATTTGTAATTGTCCAAAATCTCATGGTGTTATTTGTGAGTTTCATATTTAAACATTTAAATTTAAAAACAAAGCATTCATTACATTCAAAACGTGTAATCATTCATACAATATCATTCTAATACATTCAAATAAACGTCATTACAATAACTTGATTAACATCAATCTAGGTCTTATAATTCCTAAATAATCCTCATCCATAACTTTAACCTGTTACACATGCAAAATAGAGTTTGCATAGTTGACGAGAATTTATATATATATATATAGGGAGATGATCAAATGTTAACCAATGTTTATTGCGTTAGCCGAATAACTACATCTTATAATTTTGGGGCCCACACTAAAGTAAATCTAAAGGTGCAAGTTTTTTCTTTTCTTTTTTAATTAATGTAGGGCCCACTTACATTATTAAAAAAATAAGAAAAAACCTACACCTTTAGATTTACTTTAATATGGGCCCCAAAGTAAAAGATGTAGTTATTCGGTTATCGCAATAAGGAAGGGTTAACATTCGAACCATCAACTATATATATATATATATATATATATATATATATATATATATATATATATATATATATATATATATATATATATATATATATATAGGGAAGGGTTCAAATACTAACCCTCCTTACGGCGCTAACCCATTAACTTTGCCAAAAAATAGCCGAATCTTGAATTTTTTTTAAACATCATTGTAACACAATTTGAACACCATGTTCAGTTTTGAGTTTTGGCTAATTCATCACCGTTTGGGCTCTTACAGTACTGTAGGTGTTTAAATATTTAAAACTTACAGTACTGTAGCAAAAACCTTACAACGATGATATTTTTTAAACGGTGATGAATTAGCCCAAACTCAAAACTGAACATGGTGTTCTAATTGTGTTACAATGATGTTCAAAAAAAAATTCAAGATTCGGCTTCGTTTTGGCAAAGTTAATGGGTTAGCGCCGTAAGAGAGGGTTAGTATTTGATCCCATTCCTATATATATATATATATATATATATATATATAAATATTTCAAGATTCTCAAGATCCAAATGATGATCCATATGATGATATTGGACCCATATAAAATACCCATCCATTTGGAGTGGATCGAGAGCATGAAGATTTAGACAACAAATAATATAAATTTATGGCAGAAGCATTAAATAAACAACTCATATTTAAATAATACCTTTATTGATTTCTTGAATATCTTGATTACAAATGATTTCCTTACAATTGGGAGGAGCTATAATAACATGAAAATCTAAAGATTTCCATTTGGAGTGGATCGAGAGCATGAAGATTTAGACAACAAATAATATAAATTTATGGCAGAAGCATTAAATAAACAACTCATATTTAAATAATACCTTTATTGATTTCTTGAATATCTTGATTACAAATGATTTCCTTACAATTGGGAGGAGCTATAATAACATGAAAATCTAAAGATTTCGAACATTGAGTGGTTGATAATACAAGTTTTTGATGAGAGGATTTTTTCATACATTTATTCTAAGTATTTTTTCTGATGATCTCTAAGCTTATGGGGTTCTTTATTTATAGAGATTTCTTCATAATTGAGGGTCTTCAGAGTCTTCAAAATAATTGATCTCTGTCGGCCATCTTGATAAAGTAGTTTGTCTTCATCATAGTTTGTCTTTGTATATAATTGTCCTTGAAGCATCTTGAAAGATAAAGTTGACATAAAGTTGAAAGGCATCTTTGAAAAAAGATGAGTCTTGATAATTGAGCCTTGACAGATAGTCTTGACAATAATTATAGTTAACCCATTAATGAATCGGATCAACCCATGGGTATTTTATATGGGTCCAATATCATCATATGGATCATCATTTGGATCTTGAGAATCTTGAAATATTTTTTCATCAGTAGACTTTCTAGATGAAGATGGAGAATTTTTAATTTCACTTATAATACGTTGCATTTCCTCGGGTGAAGAACAAGACTGTAACCTTATAATATAATCTTGGTCTTCAAAAGTATTGAGAGATCGATTGACAGGAGATTTTAAAGATCTCTCTTGTTGATTTGTTATAGACTTATAATAGTTTTGGACTGCGGCAATATTGGCCTTTTCTATTGAGAATTTATTCCACCACTTGCTTCTATAATATCTTAATAGAAGAGGAGGAGATATATCTTGTTTAACTTGATAATGGTAAGTCCAAGAGAAAATCCATGGAATTCGAAACACAGTCATAAATTGAAGAGTATATTCAAAATCAGGAATTCCATCTTGCTTAAAATAGTCTATAAACCTTTTATATGAATCAGAAATAGTTTTGGGAAAAGCATCGGGAACAATTCCCATATACTTAAACCATTTTACAAACCATCTTGGATAATTATTTGAAAATTGATCATCATAATATATAAACCAAGAATGATTGAAATTTCTGAATAATAGTGCCTTCTCCCATGCTTCTTGATAATCATAATAATTGAACTGAGAATAGGAATTAAAATTTGAAAGAGTCTTCTGAACGAACGGCTTAGATTTCCATTCTTCAGGAGTAATTACTCTTTTAATTTTAATTTTAGAGTAATCAATTTTCGAAGGATTCTGAGGATTGAGAATATGCTGAATAACAACAGATTCAGTGTCTACTAATATAGCTTGATAATAGTCTATATTCTTTTGATCAGTATCAAAGAAATGACAGTTTCTTGGATATAGATAATCTATAAGGGTTAAAAAACTTTGAGAAACTTTCTCTTCTTCAATGGGTTCTAGGATTTTTATAATTTTATGATTGGGATTAATAAAGTATAGGCTAGAATCCGTAGGAGGAGAAGATACGGAAGGTGTATTGGGTCGAATAATTGATTGAGGTAAAACCCTAGTTGTTTGAACCATAGAAGAATAGGGTGGTCTGGAAGATATAGGAGTAGGAGAAGATGGCCTTAGTCTTGGAAATGGCGATAATGGAGTAAAGCTGTTGTAAATAGGTAATGGAGAATTTGAAGAAAGAACTTGCTGATAATGATGATTTTGATAATACAATCTTTTTAGAATCTTTGCTCATGTTCCCTGTAAAAATTCTCTTGATAAAAAGTCAGGTAAAGAATTATTTTCTCCTTTAATAAATTCTATTTGAAAATCGAAATTGCTTAGTAATGCTTGCCATCTTGCAAATATTTGTTTAGATATTAAATTTTTTATATCCTTTTCTAAAATGTGTTTTGCTGATAAGCAATCAATTCTTAACAAGAAGGGTTTCATATATAAATCATCTTCAAATTTTTTAATACATAAAACAATACTTAAAATTTCCTTTTTTATAGTTGAATAATTTCTTTGAGTATCATTCCATGCTCCAGAATAATATCTAACTAATTGTTCTTTATTATCTTCTAAGGATTGTTTTAATATTCCTCCAAATCCTAAATCACTAGCATCGGTTTCTACAATTAACCTAGCATTAGGATGTGGAATATTTAGACATGGTAATTGTTTTACTTTATTTTTTATGTGTTTTATTATGTTAGTATGCTCTTGAGTCCAAGGTTCGGGATTCTTTTTTAATCTATTATATAAAGGTTTACAAATAATTCCTAAATCCTTAAAGAAATCATGTATATAATTTAAACATCCTAAAAATCTCTGCAATTGTTTCTTATCCTTAATTTCATCTGGAAATTTATCAGAAAAATCTAAACTTCTATTTATTGGTATAATAGTCCCTTGTTTAATATCATGACCTAAAAATCTTATTTCTGTCTTAAATAGATTCATCTTAGTAGGTGATACTACTAATCCATTCTTATGAATTGTATCATAAAATATGTTTAAATGCTTAAAATGTTGCTCTAAAGAATTAGAGTATATTAAAACATCATCAATATAGATTATTGAAAAATTTCCTATAGGAATAATTATATCATTCATAATATTTTGAAATTCTGAAGGAGCATTTTTTAATCCAAATGGCATTACATTCCATTCATAATGTCCAAATGGGACATTAAATCCTGTCTTATATTTATCCTTTTCAGAGATTTGAATCTGCCAAAATCCTGATTTCATATCAAACTTAGAAAATATCTTAGCCTCATATACTTTCTTTAATAAATCCCTCTTATTTGGAATAGGATATCTTATCCATTCTAAGACCTTATTTAAGGGTTTATAATTTATTACTAATCTTGGGGCACCTCTTTCTATTTCAGCACTATTATTAACATAGAATGCTGAACATGACCAAGGAGATTTAGATTGCCTAATTAATTTTTTATCCAATAAATCTTTTATTTCCTTTTTACAGTGTTCTTCTAATTCTTGATTCATATGTATAGATTTGGATTTTGTTGGTATATTTTTCTCATCAAAATCCTTTATATATGGTAAATCAACAATATGTTGTTTTCTTTGCCAGAAGGCATTAGGTATATTGAACATACATTTCTTAAAAATTTTTCTTCAATACTTTTTATTTTAATAATATTAGTTTTGTCGTTTAATTGCTCTTTTATTCTTTCACTCTTAATTTCATTTGTTAAGAATTCCTTTTGTTTTTCCTTCAAATTTATCATATTAATTTGTTTAGTTAGAACTGGATCAGCAAATTCAAATATAATTTCCTTATTTAAGACTTTAGTACTTATACCATTACTGTTTATAGTAATTGGATATAATTGAGTAATAAAAGGGGTTCCTAGTATAATTTGTGATGTCAAGTTTTTTACTAATATTAATTGAGTTTTAAAACAATAACCTTCTTTACAAATATGAACATTAGATAGTTTATAATTTATTATTAGTCTAGAACCACTTGCGGTTGATAACCTATAAGAAGTTTTTTCATAATATTTGGTAGGTATAATACCTTCTTGAATACAATTCATATCAGCTCCGCTATCAATTAGAGCTGTTAGTGTTATTCTAAATTCATTATTAATAATTATATTTAATTTAGTATACCATTTTTGAAAATTTAACTCTTTTAAAATATTAATTTTATTAACTTTACTGTTATCAGTATCTGTTTTTCCTTTTGCCTTTTCTATATCTTTAATTTGTGCTTTAATTATAGTAATATCATTTTTTATATTTTTGAGTTCTTCTTGTAATTCATTCATAGTAATTGGTTTTTTGTCCTTTTTAAATTTTTTATAAATTTCATCTAAATTATATATTTCAGTGTTTTCTTCATTTTCTTCAGATTTTTTGTTAAAATTTTCTTTTAATTTCTTTAAATATAATTGTCTTAAATTTAAATCTTCAGTTTCTTCTAATAGTTTTAGTAATATTGTATTTTCTTCATTATCTATCATATTTATTGAATCAATATTACATATACATGGACCGATACATTCACAATCGTTATTACTACTAGTTTCACTATTAGAAATATAATTTAAGTCATCACTATTATAATCTGAAAATTCTCCTTCACTAATTTGGGTATCTAGAATTTTATTTATTTGCTCTTTTATTTCATCAGAAATATTTAGTTCATTTATTTTTCTTTTAGAATAACAATTTTTTGAAGTATGACCTCTTTTTCCACAAGTATAACAAGTTATAATTCGTTTTTTATAAAATTTTTTCTTTTTATCTTTTTTATAGTATTTTTGTTCTTCATTTTTAAATTTTTTATTTTTATAATTTTTTCTAAAATTCTTTCCCTTGGTATAATTAGTTTTTCTTTTATAATTTTTTGGTATATTTATTCTTTCAAAACCATATTGTTCACAGAAATTTCCTAATTCATTTTTACTGGTTTTACCGTCTCTTTTCATCTTTTGTTTTAATTTTAAATCATTACATAATTTCAGACCTTCTTGATTTATATGATTTATAATTTGCCCATATGTTAAATCATCATATGGTATATGATTATTATTTCCCTTTTTAATAGCTTCTCTAACCTTTTCAGCAAATAGTTTTGGTAAACCAGCAATAAATCTTTCTTTCCAATACGACTGTTTACAATCAGTCCTATTCATAACTTTAGATAGAAAAACATCTTTATACCATCTAAAATCTTGTAATTTTCTACATGTTAAATTTAATAATATTAAAGAACTTCTTTCTTGATAATCTGAAGGATTTCCAATAAAGTTCTGTATAATAGCAAATATAAGCGTATTGACTATATCTGATTCATCAGTTTGGACTTGTGCATTATTCTCAATTTTTACCTTTTTTGCATTTAATATGAATTGCTTATCATAATCTGTTACATAATTATCCCACCAACCTTTTAAATTTCCAGAAAATCCAGAAACAATCATCCTAAATATTTGTGGTTCAGTATTTCCGTTTTGTTTATAGGCATTGGCTGCCATAGTCATTTCTTGTAATATATTAAGAATTTGATATTCAGATTGACCATCTATATTCCATTCATAAATTGACTTTCCTCCATAAGCTGTAGAAATTCTGTTACTACTTTCTTCTAATTGTAGATCAGGAGGAGTTGGTTGAGGGTACCAATTCCTTGTGTCTGGTTTTAAAGTAAAACCTTTTAATTTATTAATAGTTTCTAGATTAATATTTTGAAATTGTGATTCTAATTTTGTATAAGATGAATCAGAGGCATCAGATTCATCAGATTCATTCGTATTACTTATAGTATTTAAACTCATATTCTTTAATTTTTCAATATTTTCTAATTGTTGTTTTAATAGATTTAATGTTTCTTCCTTTTTATTGAGGATAATAGGAGTATCTATAATATAAGGTTTAAATATAGGGTTTTCATTTATAATTTCTTTTCCTTTATTCTTTTTTGTTTCTATATCGATTTTTTCATTCTCGATCCTTTCTAATTGTTCTGCTATAGTGTTTAGTTTTTCATTTGTATAATTATTTTGACAAAGAATTGTTTTTAAATTTTTTGTATCTTCATCACTAATTTTTGCCAATGGTATTCCTATATATTCCTGTTTGTCCTTTATAATTTTTATATTTTCTTGAGGTGGATGAATACTATTTAATTCTTCATTATTTTTTATTAAAGTATAGGTTTTTGTAATTTTATTATTAACAGATATATGTTCTATAGTAGGATATTTAATATTATTATTTTTACAATATATAGGTAACCAAGTAAAAAATGTAATATTTTCATAATTTTTAATAATATATTCTTCCCATTCTTTAGTATGTTTTTCTCTAGAGTTATAATCAAAAGTATCATAATACCATAATAAATTATCTATATTGTATTTATTTAATATTTCACATTTTAAATATTTCATAGTTTCTTTATGATTAAGCATCTTAATTTTTTAAGATAATTATCTGATCTTCAAGAGTTTTCTTATTTGCTAATAATGAAGTTAATCTTGAATTTAAACCATTCTTTCGAATTGATTTTGCTTTCTTATTAAGTTCGCCTTTTCCTATACTAGAAATAAGAAAATTAGTATGCTTGATTTCAAAATTAACTTGTTTTAGTTCTTGTTGTAATAATTTTTGATTATCAAACATATTTATTTTAACAAGTGTATTTTGATATTTCTGTAGAAATTATTCTTATCTTTTTTAATTGATATTTTATCTCTTCTACTAGATTTAATTGTAAATTAGTATAATAATATATTTTATTTACTTGTTCTTCTATATCATCTTCAAAACTATCTTCACTAAAATAATTGTCAATAAAATGTAACTTATCTTGATGAATTTTTAATAATTCGTAACAATCTTTTAATAACTCTTTTAAAAATCTCATTTGAGGATTTCTACACTGTAATTTTGTATCACTCATATTTAACAAGTATACTTTGTTATATTTGTTTTACAAATTTTTATAAGTTCTTTATTAATTTTTATTTTGTCTTCTAACCAATATTTAAATTCTTTATGATGAAATTTTTGTGTTTGGTTATTATTTTTATTTTCATTTAAATATTGTTTTATTTTTTCTAACTCTATTTTGTATATTTTTGATTTTTTATTAAACTCTTTTAACGCTGAAACATAAAATTGAGTTTGAGAATTTTTTATTTGTATTTTAGTATCGCTCATTTAAATTTTAAATCTTCGTAAAATTGCATATCAGATTTACTAGGATTATATGATTTATCAGATTTATTATCTGTTTCTTCTTCATAAACTGCTTTAGGTATAGAATTAGAATAATCTATTCCTGATATTTTCATTGATTGTGTTCTTCTCAAATTATTCTCTTGTAAATCATTTGTATTAAAACTTGAAATAGAATGTCTAAAAGAGTTGTTATTATTAAAAGATATTTCTATCGAACCATCAGATTTTTCTATTATACTAGATGTTTGATTTTCTATATCTATTGGTTTTGGTGGATTTATATCTTGTAAATTCCAATTTAAAGATTGTGTTATTTCATTCCATTTTAATCTTTTTGGAGTAATAACTTTAGCATGCATAGTATTAGCTTCAAATAATATTGTTTCATCTTTTGGAGAAGATAACTTAGTTTTTGGTTCTATAGTTGTAGTCATTGTTTTATAATAAACTCTATATATAACAACTGCAGCATTAGTTTTTTCTTTAAATTCTAAATTTTTTGTTTTAATTGTTAAAGTTAAGGTATCTAATATATTTGGATCAAACAATCCTATAGAGAAATTGGGATAACAATTAAAATATATAGGACCATTAGCTATGTTAGATTCAGCCATAGCTAATAATGAATTATTGAAATTTGTATGCCTAGCATCTCTTAATATAGTTAATACAGGAGCATCTATTCCTAATCTAAACATAGGTTTTATTGCTACCTGAATTAATCCTATATGTAAAAATTTATAATTCTTTCTATGTTTTAATATAGCTTCTTTTGTTAATAATTGTAGATTTTGATGTTCTTTATTTATAGGTATAGTTTGTTCATTCATTTTAATTGAATAATCTTGAAAGAAATCAAAGGTTCCTATTTTATATATAGTTTTAACATCTTGTTTAGGTATATTCCAATTTGATAAATTGTTTTCAATTTGAGAAATGCTTATTTCTAAAGAATTCATATTATTGTTTAAATCTTCCTCTTGATCATTAGCTGAAGTATTTGAGCTATGATCTCTTCGTGATAAAAATCTAGATATCTGATTCATTATTTGTATTTGTTTTATTGAAAAAAAATTTTTTGAATTAACTTAATCAATATTTTGAACTCTTAGATTATACTGAGGGAACATCCCCAAAGCCCAAGACGTGGTCCGGCTGCTCTCTATCTTGGAGCCTTACGCTAATCCAACCGTCTAGCCGACAGGACTTGCCAACACAGCATAATACTAAATTTTCAAAATATAATTTTGTTTTTTCAATAAATTTTTCCATTATAACATTTACAAATAATTAATTAGAGTATTTAGATATAATATCACTTGAGTAATCATGGCTCTGATACCATTTGGAGTGGATCGAGAGCATGAAGATTTAGACAACAAATAATATAAATTTATGGCAGAATTACTCTTTTAATTTTAATTTTAGAGTAATCAATTTTCGAAGGATTCTGAGGATTGAGAATATGCTGAATAACAACAGATTCAGTGTCTACTAATATAGCTTGATAATAGTCTATATTCTTTTGATCAGTATCAAAGAAATGACAGTTTCTTGGATATAGATAATCTATAAGGGTTAAAAAACTTTGAGAAACTTTCTCTTCTTCAATGGGTTCTAGGATTTTTATAATTTTATGATTGGGATTAATAAAGTATAGGCTAGAATCCGTAGGAGGAGAAGATACGGAAGGTGTATTGGGTCGAATAATTGATTGAGGTAAAACCCTAGTTGTTTGAACCATAGAAGAATAGGGTGGTCTGGAAGATATAGGAGTAGGAGAAGATGGCCTTAGTCTTGGAAATGGAGATAATGGAGTAAAGCTGTTGTAAATAGGTAATGGAGAATTTGAAGAAGAACTTGCTGATAATGATGATTTTGATAATACAATCTTTTTAGAATCTTTGCTCATGTTCCCTGTAAAAATTCTCTTGATAAAAAGTCAGGTAAAGAATTATTTTCTCCTTTAATAAATTCTATTTGAAAATCGAAATTGCTTAGTAATGCTTGCCATCTTGCAAATATTTGTTTAGATATTAAATTTTTTATATCCTTTTCTAAAATGTGTTTTGCTGATAAGCAATCAATTCTTAACAAGAAGGGTTTCATATATAAATCATCTTCAAATTTTTTAATACATAAAACAATACTTAAAATTTCCTTTTTTATAGTTGAATAATTTCTTTGAGTATCATTCCATGCTCCAGAATAATATCTAACTAATTGTTCTTTATTATCTTCTAAGGATTGTTTTAATATTCCTCCAAATCCTAAATCACTAGCATCGGTTTCTACAATTAACCTAGCATTAGGATGTGGAATATTTAGACATGGTAATTGTTTTACTTTATTTTTTATGTGTTTTATTATGTTAGTATGCTCTTGAGTCCAAGGTTCGGGATTCTTTTTTAATCTATTATATAAAGGTTTACAAATAATTCCTAAATCCTTAAAGAAATCATGTATATAATTTAAACATCCTAAAAATCTCTGCAATTGTTTCTTATCCTTAATTTCATCTGGAAATTTATCAGAAAAATCTAAACTTCTATTTATTGGTATAATAGTCCATTGTTTAATATCATGACCTAAAAATCTTATTTCTGTCTTAAATAGATTCATCTTAGTAGGTGATACTACTAATCCATTCTTATGAATTGTATCATAAAATATGTTTAAATGCTTAAAATGTTGCTCTAAAGAATTAGAGTATATTAAAACATCATCAATATAGATTATTGAAAAATTTCCTATAGGAATAATTATATCATTCATAATATTTTGAAATTCTGAAGGAGCATTTTTTAATCCAAATGGCATTACATTCCATTCATAATGTCCAAATGGGACATTAAATCCTGTCTTATATTTATCCTTTTCAGAGATTTGAATCTGCCAAAATCCTGATTTCATATCAAACTTAGAAAATATCTTAGCCTCATATACTTTCTTTAATAAATCCCTCTTATTTGGAATAGGATATCTTATCCATTCTAAGACCTTATTTAAGGGTTTATAATTTATTACTAATCTTGGGGCACCTCTTTCTATTTCAGCACTATTATTAACATAGAATGCTGAACATGACCAAGGAGATTTAGATTGCCTAATTAATTTTTTATCCAATAAATCTTTTATTTCCTTTTTACAGTGTTCTTCTAATTCTTGATTCATATGTATAGATTTGGATTTTGTTGGTATATTTTTCTCATCAAAATCCTTTATATATGGTAAATCAACAATATGTTGTTTCTTTGCCAGAAGGCATTAGGTATATTAGAACATACATTTCTTAAAAATTTTTCTTCAATACTTTTTATTTTAATAATATTAGTTTTGTCGTTTAATTGCTCTTTTATTCTTTCACTCTTAATTTCATTTGTTAAGAATTCCTTTTGTTTTTCCTTCAAATTTATCATATTAATTTGTTTAGTTAGAACTGGATCAGCAAATTCAAATATAATTTCCTTATTTAAGACTTTAGTACTTATACCATTACTGTTTATAGTAATTGGATATAATTGAGTAATAAAAGGGGTTCCTAGTATAATTTGTGATGTCAAGTTTTTTACTAATATTAATTGAGTTTTAAAACAATAACCTTCTTTACAAATATGAACATTAGATAGTTTATAATTTATTATTAGTCTAGAACCACTTGCGGTTGATAACCTATAAGAAGTTTTTTCATAATATTTGGTAGGTATAATACCTTCTTGAATACAATTCATATCAGCTCCGCTATCAATTAGAGCTGTTAGTGTTATTCTAAATTCATTATTAATAATTATATTTAATTTAGTATACCATTTTTGAAAATTTAACTCTTTTAAAATATTAATTTTATTAACTTTACTGTTATCAGTATCTGTTTTTCCTTTTGCCTTTTCTATATCTTTAATTTGTGCTTTAATTATAGTAATATCATTTTTTATATTTTTGAGTTCTTCTTGTAATTCATTCATAGTAATTGGTTTTTTGTCCTTTTTAAATTTTTTATAAATTTCATCTAAATTATATATTTCAGTGTTTTCTTCATTTTCTTCAGATTTTTTGTTAAAATTTTCTTTTAATTTCTTTAAATATAATTGTCTTAAATTTAAATCTTCAGTTTCTTCTAATAGTTTTAGTAATATTGTATTTTCTTCATTATCTATCATATTTATTGAATCAATATTACATATACATGGACCGATACATTCACAATCGTTATTACTACTAGTTTCACTATTAGAAATATAATTTAAGTCATCACTATTATAATCTGAAAATTCTCCTTCACTAATTTGGGTATCTAGAATTTTATTTATTTGCTCTTTTATTTCATCAGAAATATTTAGTTCATTTATTTTTCTTTTAGAATAACAATTTTTTGAAGTATGACCTCTTTTTCCACAAGTATAACAAGTTATAATTCGTTTTTTATAAAATTTTTTCTTTTTATCTTTTTTATAGTATTTTTGTTCTTCATTTTTAAATTTTTTATTTTTATAATTTTTTCTAAAATTCTTTCCCTTGGTATAATTAGTTTTTCTTTTATAATTTTTTGGTATATTTATTCTTTCAAAACCATATTGTTCACAGAAATTTCCTAATTCATTTTTACTGGTTATACCGTCTCTTTTCATCTTTTGTTTTAATTTTAAATCATTACATAATTTCAGACCTTCTTGATTTATATGATTTATAATTTGCCCATATGTTAAATCATCATATGGTATATGATTATTATTTCCCTTTTTAATAGCTTCTCTAACCTTTTCAGCAAATAGTTTTGGTAAACCAGCAATAAATCTTTCTTTCCAATACGACTGTTTACAATCAGTCCTATTCATAACTTTAGATAGAAAAACATCTTTATACCATCTAAAATCTTGTAATTTTCTACATGTTAAATTTAATAATATTAAAGAACTTCTTTCTTGATAATCTGAAGGATTTCCAATAAAGTTCTGTATAATAGCAAATATAAGCGTATTGACTATATCTGATTCATCAGTTTGGACTTGTGCATTATTCTCAATTTTTACCTTTTTTGCATTTAATATGAATTGCTTATCATAATCTGTTACATAATTATCCCACCAACCTTTTAAATTTCCAGAAAATCCAGAAACAATCATCCTAAATATTTGTGGTTCAGTATTTCCGTTTTGTTTATAGGCATTGGCTGCCATAGTCATTTCTTGTAATATATTAAGAATTTGATATTCAGATTGACCATCTATATTCCATTCATAAATTGACTTTCCTCCATAAGCTGTAGAAATTCTGTTACTACTTTCTTCTAATTGTAGATCAGGAGGAGTTGGTTGAGGGTACCAATTCCTTGTGTCTGGTTTTAAAGTAAAACCTTTTAATTTATTAATAGTTTCTAGATTAATATTTTGAAATTGTGATTCTAATTTTGTATAAGATGAATCAGAGGCATCAGATTCATCAGATTCATTCGTATTACTTATAGTATTTAAACTCATATTCTTTAATTTTTCAATATTTTCTAATTGTTGTTTTAATAGATTTAATGTTTCTTCCTTTTTATTGAGGATAATAGGAGTATCTATAATATAAGGTTTAAATATAGGGTTTTCATTTATAATTTCTTTTCCTTTATTCTTTTTTGTTTCTATATCGATTTTTTCATTCTCGATCCTTTCTAATTGTTCTGCTATAGTGTTTAGTTTTTCATTTGTATAATTATTTTGACAAAGAATTGTTTTTAAATTTTTTGTATCTTCATCACTAATTTTTGCCAATGGTATTCCTATATATTCCTGTTTGTCCTTTATAATTTTTATATTTTCTTGAGGTGGATGAATACTATTTAATTCTTCATTATTTTTTATTAAAGTATAGGTTTTTGTAATTTTATTATTAACAGATATATGTTCTATAGTAGGATATTTAATATTATTATTTTTACAATATATAGGTAACCAAGTAAAAAATGTAATATTTTCATAATTTTTAATAATATATTCTTCCCATTCTTTAGTATGTTTTTCTCTAGAGTTATAATCAAAAGTATCATAATACCATAATAAATTATCTATATTGTATTTATTTAATATTTCACATTTTAAATATTTCATAGTTTCTTTATGATTAAGCATCTTAATTTTTTAAGATAATTATCTGATCTTCAAGAGTTTTCTTATTTGCTAATAATGAAGTTAATCTTGAATTTAAACCATTCTTTCGAATTGATTTTGCTTTCTTATTAAGTTCGCCTTTTCCTATACTAGAAATAAGAAAATTAGTATGCTTGATTTCAAAATTAACTTGTTTTAGTTCTTGTTGTAATAATTTTTGATTATCAAACATATTTATTTTAACAAGTGTATTTTGATATTTCTGTAGAAATTATTCTTATCTTTTTTAATTGATATTTTATCTCTTCTACTAGATTTAATTGTAAATTAGTATAATAATATATTTTATTTACTTGTTCTTCTATATCATCTTCAAAACTATCTTCACTAAAATAATTGTCAATAAAATGTAACTTATCTTGATGAATTTTTAATAATTCGTAACAATCTTTTAATAACTCTTTTAAAAATCTCATTTGAGGATTTCTACACTGTAATTTTGTATCACTCATATTTAACAAGTATACTTTGTTATATTTGTTTTACAAATTTTTATAAGTTCTTTATTAATTTTTATTTTGTCTTCTAACCAATATTTAAATTCTTTATGATGAAATTTTTGTGTTTGGTTATTATTTTTATTTTCATTTAAATATTGTTTTATTTTTTCTAACTCTATTTTGTATATTTTTGATTTTTTATTAAACTCTTTTAACGCTGAAACATAAAATTGAGTTTGAGAATTTTTTATTTGTATTTTAGTATCGCTCATTTAAATTTTAAATCTTCGTAAAATTGCATATCAGATTTACTAGGATTATATGATTTATCAGATTTATTATCTGTTTCTTCTTCATAAACTGCTTTAGGTATAGAATTAGAATAATCTATTCCTGATATTTTCATTGATTGTGTTCTTCTCAAATTATTCTCTTGTAAATCATTTGTATTAAAACTTGAAATAGAATGTCTAAAAGAGTTGTTATTATTAAAAGATATTTCTATCGAACCATCAGATTTTTCTATTATACTAGATGTTTGATTTTCTATATCTATTGGTTTTGGTGGATTTATATCTTGTAAATTCCAATTTAAAGATTGTGTTATTTCATTCCATTTTAATCTTTTTGGAGTAATAACTTTAGCATGCATAGTATTAGCTTCAAATAATATTGTTTCATCTTTTGGAGAAGATAACTTAGTTTTTGGTTCTATAGTTGTAGTCATTGTTTTATAATAAACTCTATATATAACAACTGCAGCATTAGTTTTTTCTTTAAATTCTAAATTTTTTGTTTTAATTGTTAAAGTTAAGGTATCTAATATATTTGGATCAAACAATCCTATAGAGAAATTGGGATAACAATTAAAATATATAGGACCATTAGCTATGTTAGATTCAGCCATAGCTAATAATGAATTATTGAAATTTGTATGCCTAGCATCTCTTAATATAGTTAATACAGGAGCATCTATTCCTAATCTAAACATAGGTTTTATTGCTACCTGAATTAATCCTATATGTAAAAATTTATAATTCTTTCTATGTTTTAATATAGCTTCTTTGTTAATAATTGTAGATTTTGATGTTCTTTATTTATAGGTATAGTTTGTTCATTCATTTTAATTGAATAATCTTGAAAGAAATCAAAGGTTCCTATTTTATATATAGTTTTAACATCTTGTTTAGGTATATTCCAATTTGATAAATTGTTTTCAATTTGAGAAATGCTTATTTCTAAAGAATTCATATTATTGTTTAAATCTTCCTCTTGATCATTAGCTGAAGTATTTGAGCTATGATCTCTTCGTGATAAAAATCTAGATATCTGATTCATTATTTGTATTTGTTTTATTGAAAAAAAATTTTTTGAATTAACTTAATCAATATTTTGAACTCTTAGATTATACTGAGGGAACATCCCCAAAGCCCAAGACGTGGTCCGGCTGCTCTCTATCTTGGAGCCTTACGCTAATCCAACCGTCTAGCCGACAGGACTTGCCAACACAGCATAATACTAAATTTTCAAAATATAATTTTGTTTTTTCAATAAATTTTTCCATTATAACATTTACAAATAATTAATTAGAGTATTTAGATATAATATCACTTGAGTAATCATGGCTCTGATACCATTTGGAGTGGATCGAGAGCATGAAGATTTAGACAACAAATAATATAAATTTATGGCAGAAGCATTAAATAAACAACTCATATTTAAATAATACCTTTATTGATTTCTTGAATATCTTGATTACAAATGATTTCCTTACAATTGGGAGGAGCTATAATAACATGAAAATCTAAAGATTTCGAACATTGAGTGGTTGATAATACAAGTTTTTGATGAGAGGATTTTTTCATACATTTATTCTAAGTATTTTTTCTGATGATCTCTAAGCTTATGGGGTTCTTTATTTATAGAGATTTCTTCATAATTGAGGGTCTTCAGAGTCTTCAAAATAATTGATCTCTGTCGGCCCTCTTGATAAAGTAGTTTGTCTTCATCATAGTTTGTCTTTGTATATAATTGTCCTTGAAGCATCTTGAAAGATAAAGTTGACATAAAGTTGAAAGGCATCTTTGAAAAAAGATGAGTCTTGATAATTGAGCCTTGACAGATAGTCTTGACAATAATTATAGTTAACCCATTAATGAATCGGATCAACCCATGGGTATTTTATATGGGTCCAATATCATCATATGGATCATCATTTGGATCTTGAGAATCTTGAAATATTTTTTCATCAGTAGACTTTCTAGATGAAGATGGAGAATTTTTAATTTCACTTATAATACGTTGCATTTCCTCGGGTGAAGAACAAGACTGTAACCTTATAATATAATCTTGGTCTTCAAAAGTATTGAGAGATCGATTGACAGGAGATTTTAAAGATCTCTCTTGTTGATTTGTTATAGACTTATAATAGTTTTGGACTGCGGCAATATTGGCCTTTTCTATTGAGAATTTATTCCACCACTTGCTTCTATAATATCTTAATAGAAGAGGAGGAGATATATCTTGTTTAACTTGATAATGGTAAGTCCAAGAGAAAATCCATGGAATTCGAAACACAGTCATAAATTGAAGAGTATATTCAAAATCAGGAATTCCATCTTGCTTAAAATAGTCTATAAACCTTTTATATGAATCAGAAATAGTTTTGGGAAAAGCATCGGGAACAATTCCCATATACTTAAACCATTTTACAAACCATCTTGGATAATTATTTGAAAATTGATCATCATAATATATAAACCAAGAATGAAGCATTAAATAAACAACTCATATTTAAATAATACCTTTATTGATTTCTTGAATATCTTGATTACAAATGATTTCCTTACAATTGGGAGGAGCTATAATAACATGAAAATCTAAAGATTTCGAACATTGAGTGGTTGATAATACAAGTTTTTGATGAGAGGATTTTTTCATACATTTATTCTAAGTATTTTTTCTGATGATCTCTAAGCTTATGGGGTTCTTTATTTATAGAGATTTCTTCATAATTGAGGGTCTTCAGAGTCTTCAAAATAATTGATCTCTGTCGGCCATCTTGATAAAGTAGTTTGTCTTCATCATAGTTTGTCTTTGTATATAATTGTCCTTGAAGCATCTTGAAAGATAAAGTTGACATAAAGTTGAAAGGCATCTTTGAAAAAAGATGAGTCTTGATAATTGAGCCTTGACAGATAGTCTTGACAATAATTATAGTTAACCCATTAATGAATCGGATCAACCCATGGTATTTTATATGGGTCCAATATCATCATATGGATCATCATTTGGATCTTGAGAATCTTGAAATTTTTTTCATCAGTAGACTTTCTAGATGAAGATGGAGAATTTTTAATTTCACTTATAATACGTTGCATTTCCTCGGGTGAAGAACAAGACTGTAACCTTATAATATAATCTTGGTCTTCAAAAGTATTGAGAGATCGATTGACAGGAGATTTTAAAGATCTCTCTTGTTGATTTGTTATAGACTTATAATAGTTTTGGACTGCGGCAATATTGGCCTTTTCTATTGAGAATTTATTCCACCACTTGCTTCTATAATATCTTAATAGAAGAGGAGGAGATATATCTTGTTTAACTTGATAATGGTAAGTCCAAGAGAAAATCCATGGAATTCGAAACACAGTCATAAATTGAAGAGTATATTCAAAATCAGGAATTCCATCTTGCTTAAAATAGTCTATAAACCTTTTATATGAATCAGAAATAGTTTTGGGAAAAGCATCGGGAACAATTCCCATATACTTAAACCATTTTACAAACCATCTTGGATAATTATTTGAAAATTGATCATCATAATATATAAACCAAGAATGATTGAAATTTCTGAATAATAGTGCCTTCTCCCATGCTTCTTGATAATCATAATAATTGAACTGAGAATAGGAATTAAAATTTGAAAGAGTCTTCTGAACGAACGGCTTAGATTTCCATTCTTCAGGAGTAATTACTCTTTTAATTTTAATTTTAGAGTAATCAATTTTCGAAGGATTCTGAGGATTGAGAATATGCTGAATAACAACAGATTCAGTGTCTACTAATATAGCTTGATAATAGTCTATATTCTTTTGATCAGTATCAAAGAAATGACAGTTTCTTGGATATAGATAATCTATAAGGGTTAAAAAACTTTGAGAAACTTTCTCTTCTTCAATGGGTTCTAGGATTTTTATAATTTTATGATTGGGATTAATAAAGTATAGGCTAGAATCCGTAGGAGGAGAAGATACGGAAGGTGTATTGGGTCGAATAATTGATTGAGGTAAAACCCTAGTTGTTTGAACCATAGAAGAATAGGGTGGTCTGGAAGATATAGGAGTAGGAGAAGATGGCCTTAGTCTTGGAAATGGAGATAATGGAGTAAAGCTGTTGTAAATAGGTAATGGAGAATTTGAAGAAGAACTTGCTGATAATGATGATTTTGATAATACAATCTTTTTAGAATCTTTGCTCATGTTCCCTGTAAAAATTCTCTTGATAAAAAGTCAGGTAAAGAATTATTTTCTCCTTTAATAAATTCTATTTGAAAATCGAAATTGCTTAGTAATGCTTGCCATCTTGCAAATATTTGTTTAGATATTAAATTTTTTATATCCTTTTCTAAAATGTGTTTTGCTGATAAGCAATCAATTCTTAACAAGAAGGGTTTCATATATAAATCATCTTCAAATTTTTAATACATAAAACAATACTTAAAATTTCCTTTTTTATAGTTGAATAATTTCTTTGAGTATCATTCCATGCTCCAGAATAATATCTAACTAATTGTTCTTTATTATCTTCTAAGGATTGTTTTAATATTCCTCCAAATCCTAAATCACTAGCATCGGTTTCTACAATTAACCTAGCATTAGGATGTGGAATATTTAGACATGGTAATTGTTTTACTTTATTTTTTATGTGTTTTATTATGTTAGTATGCTCTTGAGTCCAAGGTTCGGGATTCTTTTTTAATCTATTATATAAAGGTTTACAAATAATTCCTAAATCCTTAAAGAAATCATGTATATAATTTAAACATCCTAAAATCTCTGCAATTGTTTCTTATCCTTAATTTCATCTGGAAATTTATCAGAAAAATCTAAACTTCTATTTATTGGTATAATAGTCCCTTGTTTAATATCATGACCTAAAAATCTTATTTCTGTCTTAAATAGATTCATCTTAGTAGGTGATACTACTAATCCATTCTTATGAATTGTATCATAAAATATGTTTAAATGCTTAAAATGTTGCTCTAAAGAATTAGAGTATATTAAAACATCATCAATATAGATTATTGAAAAATTTCCTATAGGAATAATTATATCATTCATAATATTTTGAAATTCTGAAGGAGCATTTTTTAATCCAAATGGCATTACATTCCATTCATAATGTCCAAATGGGACATTAAATCCTGTCTTATATTTATCCTTTTCAGAGATTTGAATCTGCCAAAATCCTGATTTCATATCAAACTTAGAAAATATCTTAGCCTCATATACTTTCTTTAATAAATCCCTCTTATTTGGAATAGGATATCTTATCCATTCTAAGACCTTATTTAAGGGTTTATAATTTATTACTAATCTTGGGGCACCTCTTTCTATTTCAGCACTATTATTAACATAGAATGCTGAACATGACCAAGGAGATTTAGATTGCCTAATTAATTTTTTATCCAATAAATCTTTTATTTCCTTTTTACAGTGTTCTTCTAATTCTTGATTCATATGTATAGATTTGGATTTTGTTGGTATATTTTTCTCATCAAAATCCTTTATATATGGTAAATCAACAATATGTTGTTTTTTTGCCAGAAGGCATTAGGTATATTAGAACATACATTTCTTAAAAATTTTTCTTCAATACTTTTTATTTTAATAATATTAGTTTTGTCGTTTAATTGCTCTTTTTATTCTTTCACTCTTAATTTCATTTGTTAAGAATTCCTTTTGTTTTTCCTTCAAATTTATCATATTAATTTGTTTAGTTAGAACTGGATCAGCAAATTCAAATATAATTTCCTTATTTAAGACTTTAGTACTTATACCATTACTGTTTATAGTAATTGGATATAATTGAGTAATAAAAGGGGTTCCTAGTATAATTTGTGATGTCAAGTTTTTTACTAATATTAATTGAGTTTTAAAACAATAACCTTCTTTACAAATATGAACATTAGATAGTTTATAATTTATTATTAGTCTAGAACCACTTGCGGTTGATAACCTATAAGAAGTTTTTTCATAATATTTGGTAGGTATAATACCTTCTTGAATACAATTCATATCAGCTCCGCTATCAATTAGAGCTGTTAGTGTTATTCTAAATTCATTATTAAATTATATTTAATTTAGTATACCATTTTTGAAAATTTAACTCTTTTAAAATATTAATTTTATTAACTTTACTGTTATCAGTATCTGTTTTTCCTTTTGCCTTTTCTATATCTTTAATTTGTGCTTTAATTATAGTAATATCATTTTTTATATTTTTGAGTTCTTCTTGTAATTCATTCATAGTAATTGGTTTTTTGTCCTTTTTAAATTTTTTATAAATTTCATCTAAATTATATATTTCAGTGTTTTCTTCATTTTCTTCAGATTTTTGTTAAAATTTTCTTTTAATTTCTTTAAATATAATTGTCTTAAATTTAAATCTTCAGTTTCTTCTAATAGTTTTAGTAATATTGTATTTTCTTCATTATCTATCATATTTATTGAATCAATATTACATATACATGGACCGATACATTCACAATCGTTATTACTACTAGTTTCACTATTAGAAATATAATTTAAGTCATCACTATTATAATCTGAAAATTCTCCTTCACTAATTTGGGTATCTAGAATTTTATTTATTTGCTCTTTTATTTCATCAGAAATATTTAGTTCATTTATTTTTCTTTTAGAATAACAATTTTTTGAAGTATGACCTCTTTTTCCACAAGTATAACAAGTTATAATTCGTTTTTTATAAAATTTTTTCTTTTTATCTTTTTATAGTATTTTTGTTCTTCATTTTTAAATTTTTTATTTTTATATAATTTTTCTAAAATTCTTTCCCTTGGTATAATTAGTTTTTCTTTTATAATTTTTTGGTATATTTATTCTTTCAAAACCATATTGTTCACAGAAATTTCCTAATTCATTTTTACTGGTTATACCGTCTCTTTTCATCTTTTGTTTTAATTTTAAATCATTACATAATTTCAGACCTTCTTGATTTATATGATTTATAATTTGCCCATATGTTAAATCATCATATGGTATATGATTATTATTTCCCTTTTTAATAGCTTCTCTAACCTTTTCAGCAATAGTTTTGGTAAACCAGCAATAATCTTTCTTTCCAATACGACTGTTTACAATCAGTCCTATTCATAACTTTAGATAGAAAAACATCTTTATACCATCTAAAATCTTGTAATTTTCTACATGTTAAATTAATAATATTAAAGAACTTCTTTCTTGATAATCTGAAGGATTTCCAATAAAGTTCTGTATAATAGCAAATATAAGCGTATTGACTATATCTGATTCATCAGTTTGGACTTGTGCATTATTCTCAATTTTTACCTTTTTGCATTTAATATGAATTGCTTATCATAATCTGTTACATAATTATCCCACCAACCTTTTAAATTTCCAGAAAATCCAGAAACAATCATCCTAAATATTTGTGGTTCAGTATTTCCGTTTTGTTATAGGCATTGGCTGCCATAGTCATTTCTTGTAATATATTAAGAATTTGATATTCAGATTGACCATCTATATTCCATTCATAAATTGACTTTCCTCCATAGCTGTAGAAATTCTGTTACTACTTTCTTCTAATTGTAGATCAGGAGGAGTTGGTTGAGGGTACCAATTCCTTGTGTCTGGTTTTAAAGTAAAACCTTTTAATTTATTAATAGTTTCTAGATTAATATTTTGAAATTGTGATTCTAATTTTGTATAAGATGAATCAGAGGCATCAGATTCATCAGATTCATTCGTATTACTTATAGTATTTAAACTCATATTCTTTAATTTTTCAATATTTTCTAATTGTTGTTTTAATAGATTTAATGTTTCTTCCTTTTTATTGAGGATAATAGGAGTATCTATAATATAAGGTTTAAATATAGGGTTTTCATTTATAATTTCTTTTCCTTTATTCTTTTTCTTTTTTGTTTCTATATCGATTTTTTCATTCTCGATCCTTTCTAATTGTTCTGCTATAGTGTTTAGTTTTTCATTTGTATAATTATTTGACAAAGAATTGTTTTTAAATTTTTTGTATCTTCATCACTAATTTTGCCAATGGTATTCCTATATATTCCTGTTTGTCCTTTATAATTTTTATATTTTCTTGAGTGGATGATACTATTTAATTCTTCATTATTTTTTATTAAAGTATAGGTTTTTGTAATTATTATTAACAGATATATGTTCTATAGTAGGATATTTAATATTATTATTTTTACAATATATAGGTAACAAGTAAAAATGTAATATTTTCATAATTTTTAATAATATATTCTTCCCATTCTTTAGTATGTTTTTCTCTAGAGTTATAATCAAAAGTATCATAATACCATATAATAAATTATCTATATTGTATTTATTTAATATTTCACATTTTTAATATTTCATAGTTCTCTTTATGATTAGCATCTTAATTTTTTAAGATAATTATCTGATCTTCAAGAGTTTTCTTATTTGCTAATAATGAAGTTAATCTTGAATTTAAACCATTCTTCGAATTGATTTTGCTTTCTTATTAAGTTCGCCTTTTCCTATACTAGAAATAAGAAAATTAGTATGCTTGATTTCAAAATTAACTTGTTTTAGTTCTTGTTGTAATAATTTTTGATTATCAAACATATTTATTTTAACAAGTGTATTTTGATATTTCTGTAGAAATTATTCTTATCTTTTTTAATTGATATTTTATCTCTTCTACTACTAGATTTAATTGTAAATTAGTATAATAATATTTTTATTTACTTGTTCTTCTATATCATCTTCAAAACTATCTTCACTAAATAATTGTCAATAAAATGTAACTTATCTTGATGAATTTTTAATAATTCGTACATCTTTTTAATACTCTTTTAAAAATCTCATTTGAGGATTTCTACACTGTAATTTTGTATCACTCATATTTAACAAGTATACTTTTGTTATATTTTTTTACAAATTTTATAATTCTTTATTAATTTTTATTTTGTCTTCTAACCAATATTTAAATTCTTTATGATGAAATTTTTGTG
>SZYD01000478.1:0-84284 GCA_009363875.1 Mikania micrantha | reverse complement strand
ATGGGTTTAAACTATGTAAACCATGTTATGTATGAATGAAGTATGTAACGAAGTCTTGTACCGGTATGAGCCGTCAACTTCGGTTGAATGTTGAGGAAGTCCTGTAAAAGAACAGGCCTGTCGACTATGTGTCGCCAGTTGAGGAAGTCTTATACATGTATGAGCCTGTCAACTCCGGGTTTGCAGTTGAGGTGTCTTGTATTTATACAAGCCTGTCGACTTCGGGTCGTCAGTTGAGGTGTCTTGTGCTGCACAAGCCTGTTGACTTCGGGTCAACAGTTGAGGCTAATGTTTTATGAATAGTATATAGATGTTATGATGACAGGTATGTTATACCTGTGAATTATGTTATATTATAAGTTTGAGACTGTTGACTAGGTCCACAGTGATGGCTAATGTTTTATTTTCAGTATGACTGAGACTGTTGACTTTGGTCAGCAGTAAATTATGATGCTATGTATGTTATGACTTATGTTGTGTTATATACAGATATGAATGAGTAAAGATTTTTATAAAAAAATTAATTTAGAACTCACCAGCGAAAGCTGACTTGTTTTAGCATGCATTCAGGTTGAGCATGTTATGATGGAAATAGGATGGCTCGTGGCATGGCATGAGGACTACCTATTCAAGAACTGGCATTCCTGTTAAGATTAAATGTTATGTAACGATTTCCGCTGCATAATATAATATTATTCTTCTACGGTTTAAGAGCTATTTTTTGATGTTTAACCAACTGAGAGACTCCCGGGAAACGGGCCTCTCAAGTTGGTATCAGAGCCATATTTGTGAGAGATTCGGGCATAACCTAATGCCTGAAACTTAAACTTAAATGAGAATGTATAAGGTTAGGAAGCCAGTCAAGGGTAGTTTAATGCCACGAGCGTCTTGCTTAAGTAAGGAATATATGTTATGATATATTTGAAATAGATTTAAGGTTTATGTGCCTTAAAGTTAATATGAAGTAGTTAAAGTAAAGATGCATGTTTATGTGCCTATATGTGTTAAGATGCATCAATATGTTGGATTGTTTAGACTATGGGTAATAATAATGTCTAGTAAGGAATGAACTAAGCACGTGGTAGAAGAAACCATAGACACACGAGTACAGATAAATAGTGACCGCAATTAGCTACTGCGGTTACGGATTTATCTATATGACTAATGCTCGGGTTTCATCTGTCATATGACTTGGACATAAAAGGAAGGATTCAATGACTGAACGAATTATAACTGTTCGAGGTCAATGAAGGTAAAGAACAAAATTGATTAGAAAGTTGAAAGAGTTATAGAAACAGTT
Organism: Mikania micrantha; assembly: GCA_009363875.1. Classification (NCBI taxonomy): domain Eukaryota; kingdom Viridiplantae; phylum Streptophyta; class Magnoliopsida; order Asterales; family Asteraceae; genus Mikania; species Mikania micrantha. Next base: position 82,984 of record SZYD01000478.1, on the reverse strand, counting down.
GGGAATGCTCACTTGGTTAGATGGATACTGGTTAAGGTCTTACTTTATTGGTTTGACAAAGATTCATGGATTAATGGGTATAAAATATGAATGGAATAATGGAAGCACGGTTGGAAAAGTAAATGATTAATTACATTCCGGACACTGTGATTAATGATTTACTATACAACTGAGTTTGTATTATTGTCTATCATACGAATACCTTATATATCCTAAATTGCATTGTGGTCATGTTGCCTTCATCGTTGAATTTATTGGGAAGCTAATGATGAATGACATACCCTAAGGAATTGTAAATGTGCTAATCCAAAGGTTGATCAGGAAGGAAACCATTAGAACTTGGAAACAGAGTTCGATCAATGGTAGAAATGTAGTTTAATTTGAAGACGATGACGGTCCAAGAAGTAAGCAGGCATGGGAAGTGATGAGGAAAACAATGGTGGATGCAACACATTGTGTAACCATTCAGGAAATGATAATATGATGATGATATGAATGTACGTATATCAATATGCATGAAAGAAATCAATTATGGATGAAGAGAATTAGCACGGGTGATTGAGTTTTGTGTGTAGGTGATTCAATTGACTGACAAATGATGAACTGACTTACGAATGAGGAAAACGGCTTACAAACGAACAAGGAACTCATTTATGGATAAATTATTCATCACTTGTTGAATGAATAATATAAAGTTAGGATGAATACATCCTATTGAGGAACGTAAGTAAATTTTGAATTAGATATTTGATGAGATTATTCTTATGTCATGAATGATAATGCTTTGTTAGTATCCTAAATCCTGACAAGGTCTCACTAGGTTGAGGAATACATGTTGACATTAGGAATTAAGAATTTACCTATGTTTACTAAACGTGAAAGTGAGATAGTAAAGTCGATTATACGAACATATGTGATAAAGGTGTGATTAGGAATTGATAAGCGAAAATAAATGAGTGCATGCCTAGCATTAGGTATAAGTGAAAGTAAAGTCTAGAGTCAGTCTTATGTCAAATGCGAATGAAAAGAAATGTTAAACCATCAAGAAAGTTCGAAGGTTATGAAGATTGAAATGATACGACATGCTTTTGACAAGTAGTGACATGAAATAAATCAGACCAAGAACTGGTATGCTAAAGATGTTAGAGATGATTTTAATAACTCTACCAGAAGCTATTTATGCTAGAAGAGGATACATAAGTGTTGCAACATTGTTATCGTTTAATGAACTATATTGTCGGTACAAGGATAATAGATGTTGAACATGCATAGAATATGTATAGAGCTTAAAGTATAGATTGTAAATGTGGGTTTATTACGGTTACAGGTGTTAAGGGAGTCTTGCATCTGTTACAAGAAACTACTTAAGGAACTATGTATTAGTACAAGCTTAACGATAAAGGATAATTGCCACTGTCTCATGTATAAGAAATTCATGGTATTGTTATGTGATAGTGTGCATACGTATGTTATCAAAGGAAAGTTTTATGATAAGATTGTCATGCATAAAGTGGATCAAGTGATGAAGTCCTCTTAATGAGGCAAATGATGAGGTAAACGATGAAGCCTTCTTATTGAGAGAAACAAGAAATCCTCATTATAAGGCGATTAATGAAATCTTGTAACAACACCAAGACTTGGTTTTGGTTTGTTTTATGTAATGAAAAAAAATTGGGTTGGCTTTATGCACCGACAACCTTATGTGTTAAGATATGTATGTAAGTTATGTTAAGAAAATTTATTAATGATCAACTTCCAACGAGTGCTCTATAAATGGTTTAATGCCAAGAGAGATAACTGTTTGTAAAGACTAAATGGAAGAAGAAGATATGAACTATATTCTCTCTCGTCAACATATAAATGATACGAGAAGCACAAGAGTACAGTAAAAAAAGGGAAAAGGTAATAACATATGCTTCAAGATAATTAAGAGTTTGGAAGAACATGAGTCAGTGTTAAGATCTGATTTGATAGAGTGTAGGTTCCGAGAAATAGGGGCAACAGTCAAGGATATTAGATAAAGAACATAGGTTACGTTACTCATGTGACAATTGCAGGTAAAGACTACGTCATCAATGACGTTCACACGTTTGGTTGTTCTAGAAATCCGCGCGAAATTGATGATTGTAATTATTGCAGGTTTAAAGTATGCGAGAAATCGAGAACATGGGAGAAAACCGTGCGTGAAACCGAGTTACGGATTGTCCGGAATCGCGAAACGAAGAAAATTTCAAAATATTTCAAAAATGAGCTCGTCGCGATACGCGACACCTATGTGGCTGTCTGTCGCGATACGCGATGAATTAAATATCTGATTTTTGTTCCGAGATCCGTCGCGGTACGCGACGGCCCTGTTGATTCTCGTCGCGGTACGCGACGAGTATGGCGGTGTAAATGGATCAGATAGATAATCAGATTGCATGTAAAGAAACTATATTTCCTCTTCTTGCTTCTATTTCGCAAACCAGACGACCAACACACTTAAATCATCATCTAAATTCATCTTTCAAGCCTTTTGAAGCTAAGGATCGCACCAGGGATCATCATAACAAGTTCTGATCGTTATTTTGAAGTCAGAAATCCGTCTGATTAGGTATGATCCGTTTAAACCTTCTAGTTGATTTTGATTGATTAGATCTTGATTTTGAACGTAATGAGATAGTTAGGATTGTTGATTATTGCCTAGATGATGGCTAGGATTGATTATAAACGAAGAACACGAAGTTCTAACGGTTAAATCCTTGTTTTGATCCGTTATAATGCCCGGTTTCCACCAAATCATAACAATGATTTTAATGGTTTAAACCATTTGATTATGACAATGTAGGTGATTATTTTGGTTAATCTTTGTAAGGCAAGGTTAATCCCAGGCATTTCAATTTCAACTAATCACAATCATTAACCTACCCATTGGAATAACTGTCTGGTGTTTATGATAACAGTCAGATTAGTATTTTAAACATGATTGTTTAACATATTCCAATGTCACATTGTTATGTTTTTGTGATATCTGGATAACCAGTAACCAGAATTAATCATTCCTAAGCTGTGATTTCATCTGAAAACTGTTTCAGGAGCATAATCAACAACATTACCTAACTGGTTAATCAGAGATTATTTTGATTAATCAAGCATGTCATCAACTTCATATTAGGTATCTAAATCAGTCTAGGTACCTACATTATCATACATTGTATGATATTAGATTCAATAACTAATTAAACACCGAATATCGGTTTGATGACTTTTCATTACAATGTCTACATTGAACGTTCAAACAGATTTAATCAGCAGGTTAGAACATAAATCATTAATCAAATATAACCTAATGCAGATTTACATTATTAGCAACAGTTACGCGAGTCTTAGCACTCATCTGAACTCAGGTGAGTTTCGTATCACCCCTGTTCTTTTAATGTTGTATAAACATCGGGGTATAACTGCTAAACTTTTCTTGATCATATGATATGTGTCACTGTTATCTGCGTGATTTCATGTGATTAACTGAATTTGTGGATTTCATGGGATTGTTGCCGTTAGTATCTCTATCATGATATCAAAGTCCTCATTCTTGAACTGTATCTAGTGAACCCATGTGTGGTCCGAGCAGAAAACATTGATAGTACTATCGGTTGACACCCCATTCACTGGGAGGATTGCATCTCCCCTGGTGTGAATGTTTGTTATCTGTTTCCTGAACTTCTTAATGGTGTGATAGACATTAAGATAATGAGGCAATAAGATATTTACCGACGGGTAATATCGAGAACTGAACATATCGTCCGAAAGGAACTAGATACGGGTCCCATGGTTATCCGGAACTGTGACATGTATTTGAACTTAACTGTCATATCATATGATTTAACTAACTGTATGAACTCACACCAGCTTTGTGCTGATGTTTTCGAAACTAAAACTTTTGCAGGCAATCAAGGACAACGGTGAGGATGCACTCTCACAGCACTAGCAATAACTGTAATTAAATAACTTGTAATATGTATAAACTGTAATAATATTTGTAACCACGAACCTTGTAATGTAAGTTTTACTTTTCGTAATCTGTGTGCTATGATGATACCGGATCAAGTAAGTCACCCCTCATGCTCTGAGACATCACCACTATGCTTCCGCTACCCTTTTGATGACATCATTCTCAGGTGACGAGAGGTGGGGGTGTGACAGGGTGGTATCAGAGCCACAGGTTATAGAGAACTAGGTGGACATAGAGGCCTAGACTATAACCATAGGCTCGTATAATGACACAGAGAGCACTGAATACAACGAACGAACAAAACTTGTGTTGATTTAAGTTAGGATAATCGAGTGATTTAAGTTAGGATAATCGAGTGACTTAGGTCAACAGTGATGGCTAATGTTTTATGTTCAGTATGACTGAGACTGTTGACTTTGGTCAGCAGTAAATTATGATGCTATGTATGTTATGACTTATGTTGTGTTATATACAGATATGAATGAGTAAAGATTTTTATAAAAAAATTAATTTAGAACTCACCAGCGAAAGCTGACTTGTTTTAGCATGCATGTCAGGTTGAGCATGTTATGATGGAAATAGGATGGCTCGTGGCATGGCATGAGGACTACCTATTCAAGAACTGGCATTCCTGTTAAGATTAAATGTTATGTAACGATTTCCGCTGCTATAATATAATATTATTCTACGGTTTAAGAGCTATGTTTTTGATGTTTAACCAACTGAGAGACTCCCGGGAAACGGGGCCTCTCAAAGAACTGGTATGCAAAAGATGTTAGAGATGATTTTAATAACTCTAACCAGAAGCTATTTATGCTAGAAGAGGATACATAAGTGTTGCAACATTGTTCGTTTAATGAACTATATTGTCGGTACAGGATAATAGATGTTGAACATGCATAGAATATGTATAGAGCTTAAAGTATAGATTGTAAATGTGGGTTTATTACGGTTACAGGTGTTAAGGGAGTCTTGCATCTGTTACAAGAAACTACTTAAGGAACTATGTATTAGTACAAGCTTAACGATAAAGGATAATTGCCACTGTCTCATGTATAAGAAAATTCATGGTATTGTTATGTGATAGTGTGCATACGTATGTTATCAAAGGAAAGTTTTATGATAAGATTGTCATGCATAAAGTGGATCAAGTGATGAAGTCCTCTTAATGAGGCAAATGATGAGGTAAACGATGAAGCCTTCTTATTGAGAGAAACAAGAAATCCTCATTATAAGGCGATTAATGAAATCTTGTAACAACACCAAGACTTGGTTTTGGTTTGTTTTATGTAATGAAAAAAAAATTGGTTGGCTTTATGCACCGACAACCTTATGTGTTTAAGATATGTATGTAAGTTATGTTAAGAAAATTTATTAATGATCAACTTCCAACGAGTGCTCTATAAATGGTTTAATGCCAAGAGAGATAACTGTTTGTAAAGACTAAATGGAAGAAGATATGAACTATATTCTCTCGTCAACATATAAATGATACGAGAAGCACAAGAGTACAGTAAAAAAGGAAAAGGTAATAACATATGCTTCAAGATAATTAAGAGTTTGGAAGAACATGAGTCAGTGTTAAGATCTGATTTGATAGAGTGTAGGTTCCGAGAAATAGGGGCAACAGTCAAGGATATTAGATAAAGAACATAGGTTACGTTACTCAATCCATCCTGGTGCAACGAAAACGTATCAAGGTCTCCGAAAGTTTACTGGTGGCCAGGTATAAAGTTAAATGTAATGTAGTACGTAAACAAATGATTGACATAAGCGCATGTGAAAGCGGAACATCAGAAACCCTATAGTCATGTGCAACTTTCAGAAGTCCCAGACGAGAAATGGGAACACATCACCATAGGTTTAATTATTAAGATGTCTCTAAAGGCAAAAGGTTGCGATACTATTTGAGAAATTGCAGATCGATTAATGAAGAGTGCTCATTTCTTGTCTATGCGTGAGACTTATACGTTAGAGAAATTGTCTGAATTAATTATGAAAGAAAAAGTTACAAGACATAGAGTTCCAGTTTTATAGTGTTAAATCGTGACACGTGATTCATTTCAAGAATCGATGGACACAAGATTAAATAGCCGCATTGTGTATCATCCTTACACAGATGAACAGTCCAGAAATAACTGTACAAATTTAGAAGATATGTTTGGAGCTTGTTTTCTTGATTTTGGTAGTATCTGGAATGATCATTTACCATTAGTGGAATTTTCATTCAACAACAGCTATCATGCTAATAGTAAGATTAGCTGAACAAATTTCAACTAGTTAAAGTACGGATGAAAGCTGCACAGGATCGACAAAAGTCCTATGCTGATAAAAGGCGAAGACCAATAGAGTCGAGGAAGGCGATCAGGTGGTTTAAAGATTTCACTATGAAGAGGATTATTAGATTCAGTAAAAGAGGAAACAGAGTTTGAGTTTATTGGATCTTTTTGAATAATGGTACGAATCAATATGATAGTTTATCGATTAAATCCTCCAGATAAGTTGAGTGAAATTCACCCGACATTTCACGTTTCACACTTAAGAAAATGTCTAGCAGATGAGGTAGGACATGTGCCATTAAACGATGTTGAAGTTGATGAAATGTTAGACTACATAGAAGAACTTGTGGCAATTGTTGACACGAAAGAAAAACAATTGCGTAACAAGACGATTAGACAAATTAAGGGTCAATGGAAACACCGAAAAGGATCTGAGGTTACATGGGAGACTGAAGACGAGATGAAACGATTCTACCCATATTGTTTGAACCGTAACAGTTTCGAGGACGAAACCTCTTGTAAGGAGGGTAGATTTGTGTACAGCCGAAAATTTAGCAACCCAATAATAAACGTGCGAAATTTCGGTAACTGTTTATGTTCAAATTTTATATAAATGTTCGTAAAGTAATTACGATCAAAATGATATAAACGATAAAAATATCTGATAATGTATGGACACGTTATAAAGCCTATTATAACGTGTAAAAATTTCTGTGACCGTTTGGGTCCGAAATTTTTATGAACAATCCTGAAGTAATTACGATCACTTTAATATAAGCCAGACCGTTATACGATAAAGTATGAACAAGATATAAGCTCGTGAATATTAAAATATATTATTTTTGACCCTGCTCCGTTTTCAACGAAACTTGGGTAGAAATGTAGAGAATAATTAGTAGATTTCAACGGCATATTCGAAAGTTTTTAAAACAATCAGATGCAAAAAGTTATAAGAGAAAAACAAGATTTAAGCTAAATTAATTATAATAATAATAATAATAATAAATAAAATAATAAAATAATAATAAAATAATCAATTAAACATATGTCAAAATGTAAATACGTTGAACTTGACCATATATATATATATATATACATATATATATTCTTTCTTTCTGACGAAGAAAATTTACATCTATAAATAGATGTAGTTCGACGATCAAATATTCATTTCTCTTAAGTAACAAAACTTTGTCAAAATAATCTCCTAAACCCTTGAGCGGGTACGGTAGTTACTAAAATTTCGTTCAAAGATTGTTAAGCGAGCATTGGTACGAGCTACTTTGAGGTAACCACCTACTATACTCTTATTTTAAAGTAATTATTTAATTAGTATGGTCGAGATATTGTTTGTTTTAAAACCACACTAATATTATGCGTGGAGGCTATTTTCAATATTTTTGTAAAACACGAAGTATGCAGAGATGCTGCCCAAATATTTTATAAAATATATATTTATAAGACGAGGTTCTGTTCAATTTAAAACTCTAAAATAAAGTTTTATAAGCCGAAATACTGCCCAAATATTTTTAAGAAAACCGAAAAGCATAAGCCGTCATGCTGTCCAATTAAAGACTCGAGTCAATACCTGAAAATATAAAGATACGTTAAGTAATCCCATTAGGGTACTGATGTTATTAGGAAATTGGCGGTTACGTAAGATAAGAATTGAGGAGCTAAAATTGTACGATAGAAGCGTAGCTCAGGTGAGTTCTATGAGCCCTCTTTTACTATTTTAATGTTTTAGGGCTGATATGCATGTTATAAAGTTATTTTATGTAAATGATTGTTTTATCTGGCTACGGTCAGATAAGAGAATATGTTAAAGTAAAGAATGTTTCAAGTTGTAAAGTTATTGTATGAAAGTGATTTTAACCTGATTATGATCAGGTAAGGAATGTTTTATTTAAAGAATGTTTTCAGATAAAGAATGTTTTTATGTAAAGAATGTCTGGAAATGAGTAATGTATTAAGTCTCAACTACGGTTGAGAAGTAAATGATTTTAAAAGTCTCAACTGCGGTTGAGAGTATAAAGAATGTTTGAATTCTCAACCGAGGTTGAGAAGGAAATGCGATAATGAAATCCCGGCTGCGGTTGGGCAAAACTGGAGCACTGCGGTGCAAGAAAATGTTTATGATTATGATGGTTTAAACTATGTAAACCATGTTATGTATGAATGAAGTATGTAACGAAGTCTTGTACCGGTATGAGCCGTCAACTTCGGTTGAATGTTGAGGAAGTCCTGTAAAAGAACAGGCCTGTCGACTATGTGTCGCCAGTTGAGGAAGTCTTATACATGTATGAGCCTGTCAACTCCGGGTTGGCAGTTGAGGTGTCTTGTATTTATACAAGCCTGTCGACTTCGGGTCGTCAGTTGAGGTGTCTTGTGCTGCACAAGCCTGTTGACTTCGGGTCAACAGTTGAGGCTAATGTTTTATGAATAGTATGATAGATGTTATGATGACAGGTATGTTATACCTGTGAATTATGTTATATTATATAAAGTTTTGAGACTGTTGACTTAGGTCAACAGTGATGGCTAATGTTTTATGTTCAGTATGACTGAGACTGTTGACTTTGGTCAGCAGTAAATTATGATGCTATGTATGTTATGACTTATGTTGTGTTATATACAGATATGAATGAGTAAAGATTTTTATAAAAAAATTAATTTAGAACTCACCAGCGAAAGCTGACTTGTTTTAGCATGCATGTCAGGTTGAGCATGTTATGATGGAAATAGGATGGCTCGTGGCATGGCATGAGGACTACCTATTCAAGAACTGGCATTCCTGTTAAGATTAAATGTTATGTAACGATTTCCGCTGCTATAATATAATATTATTCTACGGTTTAAGAGCTATGTTTTTGATGTTTAACCAACTGAGAGACTCCCGGGAAACGGGGCCTCTCAAAGAACTGGTATGCAAAGATGTTAGAGATGATTTTAATAACTCTAACCAGAAGCTATTTATGCTAGAAGAGGATACATAAGTGTTGCAACATTGTTATCGTTTAATGAACTATATTGTCGGTACAGGATAATAGATGTTGAACATGCATAGAATATGTATAGAGCTTAAAGTATAGATTGTAAATGTGGGTTTATTACGGTTACAGGTGTTAAGGGAGTCTTGCATCTGTTACAAGAAACTACTTAAGGAACTATGTATTAGTACAAGCTTAACGATAAAGGATAATTGCCACTGTCTCATGTATAAGAAAATTCATGGTATTGTTATGTGATAGTGTGCATACGTATGTTATCAAAGGAAAGTTTTATGATAAGATTGTCATGCATAAAGTGGATCAAGTGATGAAGTCCTCTTAATGAGGCAAATGATGAGGTAAACGATGAAGCCTTCTTATTGAGAGAAACAAGAAATCCTCATTATAAGGCGATTAATGAAATCTTGTAACAACACCAAGACTTGGTTTTGGTTTGTTTTATGTAATGAAAAAAAAATTGGTTGGCTTTATGCACCGACAACCTTATGTGTTAAGATATGTATGTAAGTTATGTTAAGAAAATTTATTAATGATCAACTTCCAACGAGTGCTCTATAAATGGTTTAATGCCAAGAGAGATAACTGTTTGTAAAGACTAAATGGAAGAAGATATGAACTATATTCTCTCGTCAACATATAAATGATACGAGAAGCACAAGAGTACAGTAAAAAAAGGGAAAAGGTAATAACATATGCTTCAAGATAATTAAGAGTTTGGAAGAACATGAGTCAGTGTTAAGATCTGATTTGATAGAGTGTAGGTTCCGAGAAATAGGGGCAACAGTCAAGGATATTAGATAAAGAACATAGGTTACGTTACTCAATCCATCCTGGTGCAACGAAAACGTATCAAGGTCTCCGAAAGTTTACTGGTGGCCAGGTATAAAGTTAAATGTAATGTAGTACGTAAACAAATGATTGACATAAGCGCATGTGAAAGCGGAACATCAGAAACCCTATAGTCATGTGCAACTTTCAGAAGTCCCAGACGAGAAATGGGAACACATCACCATAGGTTTAATTATTAAGATGTCTCTAAAGGCAAAAGGTTGCGATACTATTTGAGAAATTGCAGATCGATTAATGAAGAGTGCTCATTTCTTGTCTATGCGTGAGACTTATACGTTAGAGAAATTGTCTGAATTAATTATGAAAGAAAAAGTTACAAGACATAGAGTTCCAGTTTTATAGTGTTAAATCGTGACACGTGATTCATTTCAAGAATCGATGGACACAAGATTAAATAGCCGCATTGTGTATCATCCTTACACAGATGAACAGTCCAGAAATAACTGTACAAATTTAGAAGATATGTTTGGAGCTTGTTTTCTTGATTTTGGTAGTATCTGGAATGATCATTTACCATTAGTGGAATTTTCATTCAACAACAGCTATCATGCTAATAGTAAGATTAGCTGAACAAATTTCAACTAGTTAAAGTACGGATGAAAGCTGCACAGGATCGACAAAAGTCCTATGCTGATAAAAGGCGAAGACCAATAGAGTCGAGGAAGGCGATCAGGTGGTTTAAAGATTTCACTATGAAGAGGATTATTAGATTCAGTAAAAGAGGAAACAGAGTTTGAGTTTATTGGATCTTTTTGAATAATGGTACGAATCAATATGATAGTTTATCGATTAAATCCTCCAGATAAGTTGAGTGAAATTCACCCGACATTTCACGTTTCACACTTAAGAAAATGTCTAGCAGATGAGGTAGGACATGTGCCATTAAACGATGTTGAAGTTGATGAAATGTTAGACTACATAGAAGAACTTGTGGCAATTGTTGACACGAAAGAAAAACAATTGCGTAACAAGACGATTAGACAAATTAAGGGTCAATGGAAACACCGAAAAGGATCTGAGGTTACATGGGAGACTGAAGACGAGATGAAACGATTCTACCCATATTGTTTGAACCGTAACAGGTTTCGAGGACGAAACCTCTTGTAAGGAGGGTAGATTTGTAACAGCCGAAAATTTAGCAACCCAATAATAAACGTGCGAAATTTCGGTAACTGTTTATGTTCAAATTTTATATAAATGTTCGTAAAGTAATTACGATCAAAATGATATAAACGATAAAAATATCTGATAATGTATGGACACGTTATAAAGCCTATTAATAACGTGTAAAAATTTCTGTGACCGTTTGGGTCCGAAATTTTTATGAACAATCCTGAAGTAATTACGATCACTTTAATATAAGCCAGACCGTTATACGATAAAGTATGAACAAGATATAAGCTCGTGAATATTAAAATATATTATTTTTGACCCTGCTCCGTTTTCAACGAAACTTGGGTAGAAATGTAGAGAATAATTAGTAGATTTCAACGGCATATTCGAAAGTTTTTAAAACATCAGATGCAAAAAGTTATAAGAGAAAAACAAGATTTAAGCTAAATTAATTATAATAATATAATAATAATAATAATAAAATAATAAAATAATAATAAAATAATCAATTAAACATATGTCAAAATGTAAATACGTTGAACTTGACCATATATATATATATATACATATATATTCTTTCTTTCTGACGAAGAAAATTTACATCTATAAATAGATGTAGTTCGACGATCAAATATTCATTTCTCTTAAGTAACAAAACTCTGTCAAAATAATCTCCTAAACCCTTGAGCGGGTACGGTAGTTACTAAAATTTCGTTCAAAGATTGTTAAGCGAGCATTGGTACGAGCTACTTTGAGGTAACCACCTACTATACTCTTATTTTAAGTAATTATTTAATTAGTATGGTCGAGATATTGTTTGTTTTAAAACCACACTAATATTATGCGTGGAGGCTATTTTCAATATTTTTGTAAAACACGAAGTATGCAGAGATGCTGCCCAAATATTTTATAAAAATATATATTTATAAGACGAGGTTCTGTTCAATTTAAAACTCTAAAATAAAGTTTTATAAGCCGAAATACTGCCCAAATATTTTTAAGAAAACCGAAAAGCATAAGCCGTCATGCTGTCCAATTAAAGACTCGAGTCAATACCTGAAAATATAAGATACGTTAAGTAATCCCATTAGGGTACTGATGTTATTAGGAAATTGGCGGTTACGTAAGATAAGAATTGAGGAGCTAAAATTGTACGATAGAAGCGTAGCTCAGGTGAGTTCTATGAGCCCTCTTTTACTATTTTAATGTTTTAGGGCTGATATGCATGTTATAAAGTTATTTTATGTAAATGATTGTTTTATCTGGCTACGGTCAGATAAGAGAATATGTTAAAGTAAAGAATGTTTCAAGTTGTAAAGTTATTGTATGAAAGTGATTTTAACCTGATTATGATCAGGTAAGGAATGTTTTTATTTAAAGAATGTTTTCAGATAAAGAATGTTTTTATGTAAAGAATGTCTGGAAATGAGTAATGTATTAAGTCTCAACTACGGTTGAGAAGTAAATGATTTTAAAAGTCTCAACTGCGGTTGAGAGTATAAAGAATGTTTGAATTCTCAACCGAGGTTGAGAAGGAAATGCGATAATGAAATCCCGGCTGCGGTTGGGCAAAACTGGAGCACTGCGGTGCAAGAAAATGTTTATGATTATGATGGTTTAAACTATGTAAACCATGTTATGTATGAATGAAGTATGTAACGAAGTCTTGTACCGGTATGAGCCGTCAACTTCGGTTGAATGTTGAGGAAGTCCTGTAAAAGAACAGGCCTGTCGACTATGTGTCGCCAGTTGAGGAAGTCTTATACATGTATGAGCCTGTCAACTCCGGGTTGGCAGTTGAGGTGTCTTGTATTTATACAAGCCTGTCGACTTCGGGTCGTCAGTTGAGGTGTCTTGTGCTGCACAAGCCTGTTGACTTCGGGTCAACAGTTGAGGCTAATGTTTTATGAATAGTATGATAGATGTTATGATGACAGGTATGTTATACCTGTGAATTATGTTATATTATATAAAGTTTTGAGACTGTTGACTTAGGTCAACAGTGATGGCTAATGTTTTATGTTCAGTATGACTGAGACTGTTGACTTTGGTCAGCAGTAAATTATGATGCTATGTATGTTATGACTTATGTTGTGTTATATACAGATATGAATGAGTAAAGATTTTTATAAAAAAATTAATTTAGAACTCACCAGCGAAAGCTGACTTGTTTTAGCATGCATGTCAGGTTGAGCATGTTATGATGGAAATAGGATGGCTCGTGGCATGGCATGAAGACTACCTATTCAAGAACTGGCATTCCTGTTAAGATTAAATGTTATGTAACGATTTCCGCTGCTATAATATAATATTATTCTACGGTTTAAGAGCTATGTTTTTGATGTTTAACCAACTGAGAGACTCCCGGGAAACGGGGCCTCTCATAAATTCACTTTTTCGTCGGAAATTCGTCGCAATTTGCGACGCATTTCCGACAAACCGTTGTTTTTTTTCAAATCAATTTTTATTCCGTCGGAAGTTGTCGCTATTTGAGACCCTTTTCCGACGAAATGTTTAACTACTTATAATTTTCGTCGGAAACTAGTCGCAATTTGCGACGCATTTCCGACAAGTATTTGTTTTTTTCAAATCAATTTTTTTTACGTTGGAAAATTGTGGATATTTGCGACCCATTTCCGACGAACGGTTTCTTAATATATATTTTTGTCGGGAATTTGTAGTTATTTGCAACGCTTTTATGACAAAAACTCCCTTTTTTCTAATGTGTTTTTTGTCCAGAAAATTCGTAGGAATTTACGACACATTTCCGACGAAATGTTTAATTAATTAAAGGTTTTTGTCGGAAATGTGTAAAAATTTACCACAGATTTGCGACGGAATGATTTAGTTCTTAAATTGTATTTTTTGCGTCGGAAATTATTAACAATTTTCGACGCATTTTTGACAATCAATATTTTTTGTGAAATAAAATAATTTTTGACATAAATTTGTAACAATTTGCGACGAGTTTGTAACAAACAGTTTGTCGGAAATAAAGGAGTAGTTTTTGGGGCCAACATTTGTATAAGCTGTAACACATTTGTTAAAAAATTACCGTTTTTTTAAATCGTTATGTTGTCTCGGTAAAAAATGCGTAACAAACTTTCGAATAAAACAAAGTTTTTCTAGGAGTGTGCATCTTTTTTCGTAATGGATTTTTTTAATTGTTAACGGTAACAATTATGTCATGTACATAAAATAGCAGAATGATAAAACAGAACTAAAAACTTCTAATTATTTTGTCTCAATTAAAAAATACGTAGCAAATTTTGTACTAAAACCATGTTTTTCCTGCAGTATACATTTTTTTCGATTTTAATTTTTTTAAATTGTTAACGGTAACTCATATGTCGTGCACATAAACTTTTAAGTAACAAAAACAGAATTAACAAACCTTTTAAACCGTTACTGACGGATTTTAAAGTTAAAAAGAACTTACCCGAAAATAATAGTTTGCTTATATAAAAAATAAAAAGAGAATAAACCAAGATTAGTTTCGGTGACATTTTTATTTCACTTTTGAAATATATATTATATTTATTAAATTATTTTTATCTAAAATTTCGAAATAAGTTACGACACTTTTACGAGGTATTTTGTAACAAACAGCAGTTTTATTCTAATAATTTTTTTCGTCGGAAATTTGGATCAATTTGCGACACACATTTCCGGCGAAATGTTTAAGTAATTAGACGTTTTGCGACGCATTTGTAAGAAACAATCATTTTATTTTAGCTATTTTTTTCGTCGGAAAGTTGTTGCAATTTGCGACTCATTTCCGACAAACAAATGCTTTTTTTTCAAATAGATTTTTTTATCGTCGGAAAACTGTCGCTATTTGCGACACATTTCCGACGAAATGCTTAAGTAAATTCACTTTTTCGTCGGAAATTCGTCGCAATTTGCGACGCATTTCCGACAAACCGTTGTTTTTTTTCAAATCAATTTTTATTCCGTCGGAAATTGTCGCTATTTGAGACCCTTTTCCGACGAAATGTTTAACTACTTGTAATTTTCGTCGGAAACTAGTCGCAATTTGCGACGCATTTCCGACAAGTATTTGTTTTTTTCAAATCAATTTTTTTTACGTTGGAAAATTGTGGATATTTGCGACCCATTTCCGACGAACGGTTTCTTAATATATATTTTTGTCGGGAATTTGTAGTTATTTGCAACGCTTTTATGACAAAAACTCCCTTTTTCTAATGTGTTTTTTGTCCAGAAAATTCGTAGGAATGTACGACACATTTCCGACGAAATGTTTAATTAATTAAAGGTTTTGTCCGAAATGTGTAAAAATTTACGACAGATTTGCGACGGAATGATTTAGTTCTTAAATTGTATTTTTTGCGTCGGAAATTATTAACAATTTTCGACGCATTTTTGACAATCAATATTTTTTGTGAAATAAAATAATTTTTGACATAAATTTGTAACAATTTGCGACGAGTTTGTAACAAACAGTTTGTCGGAAATAAAGGAGTAGTTTTTGGGGCCAACATTTGTATAAGCTGTAACACATTTGTTAAAAAATTACCGTTTTTTTAAATCGTTATGTTGTCTCGGTAAAAAATGCGTAACAAACTTTCGAATAAAACAAAGTTTTTCTAGGAGTGTGCATCTTTTTTCGTAATGGATTTTTTTAATTGTTAACGGTAACAATTATGTCATGTACATAAAATAGCAGAATGATAAAACAGAACTAAAAACTTCTAATTATTTTGTCTCAATTAAAAAATACGTAGCAAATTTTGTACTAAAACCATGTTTTTCCTGCAGTATACATTTTTTTCGATTTTAATTTTTTTAAATTGTTAACGGTAACTCATATGTCGTGCACATAAACTTTTAAGTAACAAAAACAGAATTAACAAACCTTTTAAACCGTTACTGACGGATTTTAAAGTTAAAAAGAACTTACCCGAAAATAATAGTTTGCTTATATAAAAAATAAAAAGAGAATAAACCAAGATTAGTTTCGGTGACATTTTTATTTCACTTTTGAAATATATATTATATTTATTAAATTATTTTTATCTAAAATTTCGAAATAAGTTACGACACTTTTACGAGGTATTTTGTAACAAACAGCAGTTTTATTCTAATAATTTTTTTCGTCGGAAATTTGGATCAATTTGCGACACACATTTCCGGCGAAATGTTTAAGTAATTAGACGTTTTGCGACGCATTTGTAAGAAACAATCATTTTATTTTAGCTATTTTTTTCGTCGGAAAGTTGTTGCAATTTGCGACTCATTTCCGACAAACAAATGCTTTTTTTTCAAATAGATTTTTTTATCGTCGGAAAACTGTCGCTATTTGCGACACATTTCCGACGAAATGCTTAAGTAAATTCACTTTTTCGTCGGAAATTCGTCGCAATTTGCGACGCATTTCCGACAAACCGTTGTTTTTTTTCAAATCAATTTTTATTCCGTCGGAAATTGTCGCTATTTGAGACCCTTTTCCGACGAAATGTTTAACTACTTATAATTTTCGTCGGAAACTAGTCGCAATTTGCGACGCATTTCCGACAAGTATTTGTTTTTTTCAAATCAATTTTTTTTACGTTGGAAAATTGTGGATATTTGCGACCCATTTCCGACGAACGGTTTCTTAATATATATTTTTGTCGGGAATTTGTAGTTATTTGCAACGCTTTTATGACAAAAACTCCCTTTTTTCTAATGTGTTTTTTGTCCAGAAAATTCGTAGGAATTTACGACACATTTCCGACGAAATGTTTAATTAATTAAAGGTTTTTGTCGGAAATGTGTAAAAATTTACGACAGATTTGCGACGGAATGATTTAGTTCTTAAATTGTATTTTTTGCGTCGGAAATTATTAACAATTTTCGACGCATTTTTGACAATCAATATTTTTTGTGAAATAAAATAATTTTTGACATAAATTTGTAACAATTTGCGACGAGTTTGTAACAAACAGTTTGTCGGAAATAAAGGAGTAGTTTTTGGGGCCAACATTTGTATAAGCTGTAACACATTTGTTAAAAAATTACCGTTTTTTTAAATCGTTATGTTGTCTCGGTAAAAAATGCGTAACAAACTTTCGAATAAAACAAAGTTTTTCTAGGAGTGTGCATCTTTTTTCGTAATGGATTTTTTTAATTGTTAACGGTAACAATTATGTCATGTACATAAAATAGCAGAATGATAAAACAGAACTAAAAACTTCTAATTATTTTGTCTCAATTAAAAAATACGTAGCAAATTTTGTACTAAAACCATGTTTTTCCTGCAGTATACATTTTTTTCGATTTTAATTTTTTTAAATTGTTAACGGTAACTCATATGTCGTGCACATAAACTTTTAAGTAACAAAAACAGAATTAACAAACCTTTTAAACCGTTACTGACGGATTTTAAAGTTAAAAAGAACTTACCCGAAAATAATAGTTTGCTTATATAAAAAATAAAAAGAGAATAAACCAAGATTAGTTTCGGTGACATTTTTATTTCACTTTTGAAATATATATTATATTTATTAAATTATTTTTATCTAAAATTTCGAAATAAGTTACGACACTTTTACGAGGTATTTTGTAACAAACAGCAGTTTTATTCTAATAATTTTTTTCGTCGGAAATTTGGATCAATTTGCGACACACATTTCCGGCGAAATGTTTAAGTAATTAGACGTTTTGCGACGCATTTGTAAGAAACAATCATTTTATTTTAGCTATTTTTTTCGTCGGAAAGTTGTTGCAATTTGCGACTCATTTCCGACAAACAAATGCTTTTTTTTCAAATAGATTTTTTTATCGTCGGAAAACTGTCGCTATTTGCGACACATTTCCGACGAAATGCTTAAGTAAATTCACTTTTTCGTCGGAAATTCGTCGCAATTTGCGACGCATTTCCGACAAACCGTTGTTTTTTTTCAAATCAATTTTTATTCCGTCGGAAATTGTCGCTATTTGAGACCCTTTTCCGACGAAATGTTTAACTACTTATAATTTTCGTCGGAAACTAGTCGCAATTTGCGACGCATTTCCGACAAGTATTTGTTTTTTTCAAATCAATTTTTTTTACGTTGGAAAATTGTGGATATTTGCGACCCATTTCCGACGAACGGTTTCTTAATATATATTTTTGTCGGGAATTTGTAGTTATTTGCAACGCTTTTATGACAAAAACTCCCTTTTTTCTAATGTGTTTTTTGTCCAGAAAATTCGTAGGAATTTACGACACATTTCCGACGAAATGTTTAATTAATTAAAGGTTTTTGTCGGAAATGTGTAAAAATTTACGACAGATTTGCGACGGAATGATTTAGTTCTTAAATTGTATTTTTTGCGTCGGAAATTATTAACAATTTTCGACGCATTTTTGACAATCAATATTTTTTGTGAAATAAAATAATTTTTGACATAAATTTGTAACAATTTGCGACGAGTTTGTAACAAACAGTTTGTCGGAAATAAAGGAGTAGTTTTTGGGGCCAACATTTGTATAAGCTGTAACACATTTGTTAAAAAATTACCGTTTTTTTAAATCGTTATGTTGTCTCGGTAAAAAATGCGTAACAAACTTTCGAATAAAACAAAGTTTTTCTAGGAGTGTGCATCTTTTTTCGTAATGGATTTTTTTAATTGTTAACGGTAACAATTATGTCATGTACATAAAATAGCAGAATGATAAAACAGAACTAAAAACTTCTAATTATTTTGTCTCAATTAAAAAATACGTAGCAAATTTTGTACTAAAACCATGTTTTTCCTGCAGTATACATTTTTTTCGATTTTAATTTTTTTAAATTGTTAACGGTAACTCATATGTCGTGCACATAAACTTTTAAGTAACAAAAACAGAATTAACAAACCTTTTAAACCGTTACTGACGGATTTTAAAGTTAAAAAGAACTTACCCGAAAATAATAGTTTGCTTATATAAAAAATAAAAAGAGAATAAACCAAGATTAGTTTCGGTGACATTTTTATTTCACTTTTGAAATATATATTATATTTATTAAATTATTTTTATCTAAAATTTCGAAATAAGTTACGACACTTTTACGAGGTATTTTGTAACAAACAGCAGTTTTATTCTAATAATTTTTTTCGTCGGAAATTTGGATCAATTTGCGACACACATTTCCGGCGAAATGTTTAAGTAATTAGACGTTTTGCGACGCATTTGTAAGAAACAATCATTTTATTTTAGCTATTTTTTTCGTCGGAAAGTTGTTGCAATTTGCGACTCATTTCCGACAAACAAATGCTTTTTTTTCAAATAGATTTTTTTATCGTCGGAAAACTGTCGCTATTTGCGACACATTTCCGACGAAATGCTTAAGTAAATTCACTTTTTCGTCGGAAATTCGTCGCAATTTGCGACGCATTTCCGACAAACCGTTGTTTTTTTTCAAATCAATTTTTATTCCGTCGGAAATTGTCGCTATTTGAGACCCTTTTCCGACGAAATGTTTAACTACTTATAATTTTCGTCGGAAACTAGTCGCAATTTGCGACGCATTTCCGACAAGTATTTGTTTTTTTCAAATCAATTTTTTTTACGTTGGAAAATTGTGGATATTTGCGACCCATTTCCGACGAACGGTTTCTTAATATATATTTTTGTCGGGAATTTGTAGTTATTTGCAACGCTTTTATGACAAAAACTCCCTTTTTTCTAATGTGTTTTTTGTCCAGAAAATTCGTAGGAATTTACGACACATTTCCGACGAAATGTTTAATTAATTAAAGGTTTTTGTCGGAAATGTGTAAAAATTTACGACAGATTTGCGACGGAATGATTTAGTTCTTAAATTGTATTTTTTGCGTCGGAAATTATTAACAATTTTCGACGCATTTTTGACAATCAATATTTTTTGTGAAATAAAATAATTTTTGACATAAATTTGTAACAATTTGCGACGAGTTTGTAACAAACAGTTTGTCGGAAATAAAGGAGTAGTTTTTGGGGCCAACATTTGTATAAGCTGTAACACATTTGTTAAAAAATTACCGTTTTTTTAAATCGTTATGTTGTCTCGGTAAAAAATGCGTAACAAACTTTCGAATAAAACAAAGTTTTTCTAGGAGTGTGCATCTTTTTTCGTAATGGATTTTTTTAATTGTTAACGGTAACAATTATGTCATGTACATAAAATAGCAGAATGATAAAACAGAACTAAAAACTTCTAATTATTTTGTCTCAATTAAAAAATACGTAGCAAATTTTGTACTAAAACCATGTTTTTCCTGCAGTATACATTTTTTTCGATTTTAATTTTTTTAAATTGTTAACGGTAACTCATATGTCGTGCACATAAACTTTTAAGTAACAAAAACAGAATTAACAAACCTTTTAAACCGTTACTGACGGATTTTAAAGTTAAAAAGAACTTACCCGAAAATAATAGTTTGCTTATATAAAAAATAAAAAGAGAATAAACCAAGATTAGTTTCGGTGACATTTTTATTTCACTTTTGAAATATATATTATATTTATTAAATTATTTTTATCTAAAATTTCGAAATAAGTTACGACACTTTTACGAGGTATTTTGTAACAAACAGCAGTTTTATTCTAATAATTTTTTTCGTCGGAAATTTGGATCAATTTGCGACACACATTTCCGGCGAAATGTTTAAGTAATTAGACGTTTTGCGACGCATTTGTAAGAAACAATCATTTTATTTTAGCTATTTTTTTCGTCGGAAAGTTGTTGCAATTTGCGACTCATTTCCGACAAACAAATGCTTTTTTTTCAAATAGATTTTTTTATCGTCGGAAAACTGTCGCTATTTGCGACACATTTCCGACGAAATGCTTAAGTAAATTCACTTTTTCGTCGGAAATTCGTCGCAATTTGCGACGCATTTCCGACAAACCGTTGTTTTTTTTCAAATCAATTTTTATTCCGTCGGAAATTGTCGCTATTTGAGACCCTTTTCCGACGAAATGTTTAACTACTTATAATTTTCGTCGGAAACTAGTCGCAATTTGCGACGCATTTCCGACAAATATTTGTTTTTTTCAAATCAATTTTTTTTACGTTGGAAAATTGTGGATATTTGCGACCCATTTCCGACGAACGGTTTCTTAATATATATTTTTGTCGGGAATTTGTAGTTATTTGCAACGCTTTTATGACAAAAACTCCCTTTTTTCTAATGTGTTTTTTGTCCAGAAAATTCGTAGGAATTTACGACACATTTCCGACGAAATGTTTAATTAATTAAAGGTTTTTGTCGGAAATGTGTAAAAATTTACGACAGATTTGCGACGGAATGATTTAGTTCTTAAATTGTATTTTTTGCGTCGGAAATTATTAACAATTTTCGACGCATTTTTGACAATCAATATTTTTTGTGAAATAAAATAATTTTTGACATAAATTTGTAACAATTTGCGACGAGTTTGTAACAAACAGTTTGTCGGAAATAAAGGAGTAGTTTTTGGGGCCAACATTTGTATAAGCTGTAACACATTTGTTAAAAAATTACCGTTTTTTTAAATCGTTATGTTGTCTCGGTAAAAAATGCGTAACAAACTTTCGAATAAAACAAAGTTTTTCTAGGAGTGTGCATCTTTTTTCGTAATGGATTTTTTTAATTGTTAACGGTAACAATTATGTCATGTACATAAAATAGCAGAATGATAAAACAGAACTAAAAACTTCTAATTATTTTGTCTCAATTAAAAAATACGTAGCAAATTTTGTACTAAAACCATGTTTTTCCTGCAGTATACATTTTTTTCGATTTTAATTTTTTTAAATTGTTAACGGTAACTCATATGTCGTGCACATAAACTTTTAAGTAACAAAAACAGAATTAACAAACCTTTTAAACCGTTACTGACGGATTTTAAAGTTAAAAAGAACTTACCCGAAAATAATAGTTTGCTTATATAAAAAATAAAAAGAGAATAAACCAAGATTAGTTTCGGTGACATTTTTATTTCACTTTTGAAATATATATTATATTTATTAAATTATTTTTATCTAAAATTTCGAAATAAGTTACGACACTTTTACGAGGTATTTTGTAACAAACAGCAGTTTTATTCTAATAATTTTTTTCGTCGGAAATTTGGATCAATTTGCGACACACATTTCCGGCGAAATGTTTAAGTAATTAGACGTTTTGCGACGCATTTGTAAGAAACAATCATTTTATTTTAGCTATTTTTTTCGTCGGAAAGTTGTTGCAATTTGCGACTCATTTCCGACAAACAAATGCTTTTTTTTCAAATAGATTTTTTTATCGTCGGAAAACTGTCGCTATTTGCGACACATTTCCGACGAAATGCTTAAGTAAATTCACTTTTTCGTCGGAAATTCGTCGCAATTTGCGACGCATTTCCGACAAACCGTTGTTTTTTTTCAAATCAATTTTTATTCCGTCGGAAATTGTCGCTATTTGAGACCCTTTTCCGACGAAATGTTTAACTACTTATAATTTTCGTCGGAAACTAGTCGCAATTTGCGACGCATTTCCGACAAGTATTTGTTTTTTTCAAATCAATTTTTTTTACGTTGGAAAATTGTGGATATTTGCGACCCATTTCCGACGAACGGTTTCTTAATATATATTTTTGTCGGGAATTTGTAGTTATTTGCAACGCTTTTATGACAAAAACTCCCTTTTTTCTAATGTGTTTTTTGTCCAGAAAATTCGTAGGAATTTACGACACATTTCCGACGAAATGTTTAATTAATTAAAGGTTTTTGTCGGAAATGTGTAAAAATTTACGACAGATTTGCGACGGAATGATTTAGTTCTTAAATTGTATTTTTTGCGTCGGAAATTATTAACAATTTTCGACGCATTTTTGACAATCAATATTTTTTGTGAAATAAAATAATTTTTGACATAAATTTGTAACAATTTGCGACGAGTTTGTAACAAACAGTTTGTCGGAAATAAAGGAGTAGTTTTTGGGGCCAACATTTGTATAAGCTGTAACACATTTGTTAAAAAATTACCGTTTTTTTAAATCGTTATGTTGTCTCGGTAAAAAATGCGTAACAAACTTTCGAATAAAACAAAGTTTTTCTAGGAGTGTGCATCTTTTTTCGTAATGGATTTTTTTAATTGTTAACGGTAACAATTATGTCATGTACATAAAATAGCAGAATGATAAAACAGAACTAAAAACTTCTAATTATTTTGTCTCAATTAAAAAATACGTAGCAAATTTTGTACTAAAACCATGTTTTTCCTGCAGTATACATTTTTTTCGATTTTAATTTTTTTAAATTGTTAACGGTAACTCATATGTCGTGCACATAAACTTTTAAGTAACAAAAACAGAATTAACAAACCTTTTAAACCGTTACTGACGGATTTTAAAGTTAAAAAGAACTTACCCGAAAATAATAGTTTGCTTATATAAAAAATAAAAAGAGAATAAACCAAGATTAGTTTCGGTGACATTTTTATTTCACTTTTGAAATATATATTATATTTATTAAATTATTTTTATCTAAAATTTCGAAATAAGTTACGACACTTTTACGAGGTATTTTGTAACAAACAGCAGTTTTATTCTAATAATTTTTTTCGTCGGAAATTTGGATCAATTTGCGACACACATTTCCGGCGAAATGTTTAAGTAATTAGACGTTTTGCGACGCATTTGTAAGAAACAATCATTTTATTTTAGCTATTTTTTTCGTCGGAAAGTTGTTGCAATTTGCGACTCATTTCCGACAAACAAATGCTTTTTTTTCAAATAGATTTTTTTATCGTCGGAAAACTGTCGCTATTTGCGACACATTTCCGACGAAATGCTTAAGTAAATTCACTTTTTCGTCGGAAATTCGTCGCAATTTGCGACGCATTTCCGACAAACCGTTGTTTTTTTTCAAATCAATTTTTATTCCGTCGGAAATTGTCGCTATTTGAGACCCTTTTCCGACGAAATGTTTAACTACTTATATTTTTCGTCGGAAACTAGTCGCAATTTGCGACGCATTTCCGACAAATATTTGTTTTTTTCAAATCAATTTTTTTTACGTTGGAAAATTGTGGATATTTGCGACCCATTTCCGACGAACGGTTTCTTAATATATATTTTTGTCGGGAATTTGTAGTTATTTGCAACGCTTTTATGACAAAAACTCCCTTTTTTCTAATGTGTTTTTTGTCCAGAAAATTCGTAGGAATTTACGACACATTTCCGACGAAATGTTTAATTAATTAAAGGTTTTTGTCGGAAATGTGTAAAAATTTACGACAGATTTGCGACGGAATGATTTAGTTCTTAAATTGTATTTTTTGCGTCGGAAATTATTAACAATTTTCGACGCATTTTTGACAATCAATATTTTTTGTGAAATAAAATAATTTTTGACATAAATTTGTAACAATTTGCGACGAGTTTGTAACAAACAGTTTGTCGGAAATAAAGGAGTAGTTTTTGGGGCCAACATTTGTATAAGCTGTAACACATTTGTTAAAAAATTACCGTTTTTTTAAATCGTTATGTTGTCTCGGTAAAAAATGCGTAACAAACTTTCGAATAAAACAAAGTTTTTCTAGGAGTGTGCATCTTTTTTCGTAATGGATTTTTTTAATTGTTAACGGTAACAATTATGTCATGTACATAAAATAGCAGAATGATAAAACAGAACTAAAAACTTCTAATTATTTTGTCTCAATTAAAAAATACGTAGCAAATTTTGTACTAAAACCATGTTTTTCCTGCAGTATACATTTTTTTCGATTTTAATTTTTTTAAATTGTTAACGGTAACTCATATGTCGTGCACATAAACTTTTAAGTAACAAAAACAGAATTAACAAACCTTTTAAACCGTTACTGACGGATTTTAAAGTTAAAAAGAACTTACCCGAAAATAATAGTTTGCTTATATAAAAAATAAAAAGAGAATAAACCAAGATTAGTTTCGGTGACATTTTTATTTCACTTTTGAAATATATATTATATTTATTAAATTATTTTTATCTAAAATTTCGAAATAAGTTACGACACTTTTACGAGGTATTTTGTAACAAACAGCAGTTTTATTCTAATAATTTTTTTCGTCGGAAATTTGGATCAATTTGCGACACACATTTCCGGCGAAATGTTTAAGTAATTAGACGTTTTGCGACGCATTTGTAAGAAACAATCATTTTATTTTAGCTATTTTTTTCGTCGGAAAGTTGTTGCAATTTGCGACTCATTTCCGACAAACAAATGCTTTTTTTTCAAATAGATTTTTTTATCGTCGGAAAACTGTCGCTATTTGCGACACATTTCCGACGAAATGCTTAAGTAAATTCACTTTTTCGTCGGAAATTCGTCGCAATTTGCGACGCATTTCCGACAAACCGTTGTTTTTTTTCAAATCAATTTTTATTCCGTCGGAAATTGTCGCTATTTGCGACCCTTTTCCGACGAAATGTTTAACTACTTATATTTTTCGTCGGAAACTAGTCGCAATGTGCGACGCATTTCCGACAAATATTTGTTTTTTTCAAATCAATTTTTTTTACGTTTGAAAATTGTGGATATTTGCGACCCATTTCCGACGAACGGTTTCTTAATATATATTTTTGTCGGGAATTTGTAGTTATTTGCAACGCTTTTATGACAAAAACTCCCTTTTTTCTAATGTGTTTTTTGTCCAGAAAATTCGTAGGAATTTACGACACATTTCCGACGAAATGTTTAATTAATTAAAGGTTTTTGTCGGAAATGTGTAAAAATTTACGACAGATTTGCGACGGAATGATTTAGTTCTTAAATTGTATTTTTTGCGTCGGAAATTATTAACAATTTTCGACGCATTTTTGACAATCAATATTTTTTGTGAAATAAAATAATTTTTGACATAAATTTGTAACAATTTGCGACGAGTTTGTAACAAACAGTTTGTCGGAAATAAAGGAGTAGTTTTTGGGGCCAACATTTGTATAAGCTGTAACACATTTGTTAAAAAATTACCGTTTTTTTAAATCGTTATGTTGTCTCGGTAAAAAATGCGTAACAAACTTTCGAATAAAACAAAGTTTTTCTAGGAGTGTGCATCTTTTTTCGTAATGGATTTTTTTAATTGTTGACGGTAACAATTATGTCATGTACTGATGGGTTGTAAAACACATCTGGTTTTTAAATAGTTTTTAGTTGATTTTAAGTTGTAAATATGTCGTTTTTGTTTATTTTTAGATTCTTTTTACATGTTTATTGTTTTTACAGGCTTGTCGAATGAAATAAGCGGAAATCGAGTTCGAAACCCAAAGGAATCGAGCCCCGGTTGAAATCAAGAGAAAAAGACAAGTTTTCATAATTATGACGTCATCGCGGTACGCGATGAGGAAGAAATTCACCTTCGCGTTACGCGAAGGATTTCGGGGGTTCCCCGCTTGTTTTGTCCATCGCGGTACGCGGTGTTATTTTGAATTAGTCTCCGCGGTACGCGACAGGTTTGAAATTTGAAAAAAGTCAAGATTCCAGCGAGATTAAATAGGAGACGCTCCCCAGCCGTTTCATTGATCATTCTCGACCATTTTTGAAGGAGGAGAGCTATCCAGGAGCTTGAGGAGGCATTTGGGAAGCATTGGAGGGCTAGAAGACTTTGTTTACATGTGATATCATCTTGGTCAATCTTTGTTTCATTTGTTCTTAATTTTTAGTAGTTTATTTCATCTTGTTATGATATTTCTGGGATTTCTTGACTGATGATGATGTTAGTAGGCTAATAGTTTACTTCTACTTAGGTTAGAATGAATGTTTGAATGATTATTGATGACTATTGACTATTGTTTTGATATATGATGGAAAACACTTTTGTAACAGATCTTATTGTGTCATTTTGATGAGTTTTGCATATTTAATCTTGATTATATCAGTTTATATCATGTTCCATACGTGTTTATTGAATGTCTTTCGGTGTTAGACACGTATTAGGTCATCGACTTGGTGTTATGACTAGTTTGTGGCTTGTTTGATATCACTAGCCATAGGAAAAGATATAATTGATGTTTTTAGGGTTCTTTGTGTATCTAAGTTTAGAAATCCGGAAGGTGATAGACTTGTCGGGTGATCTTTAACATTAGGGTTTTCATGATAATTATTCGGGAGAGTTGTTTAATTGAAATACTTAATGTTATTGTCATTTCGTGTTAAAATAGACATTGTAAGATTACTCCTTGCATCTTTGATGTATTGGAATGAGAAAATCAGGAATGTGACTTGTTCATTTGAGTACAAAGTGTTATTGGAGAAATCCGGGAGGTGATTCAATTAACTAGTGTGTTTATTGCAAGATTAAGTTTTCTTAATTGGTTATATTTGGTAATTAATCCAGAATACATTAAGTTACTTATATTTTGCTGTTTAAGATCCTAATTCCATCATATCAAACAAAGTCAATAGTATCAATAATCACAAACAGGAATTCTACCTAAGTAGAGTTTTCTCATTTGTTTAAGTTTTTTCTAAAATTATAAACCATATCTTTTAATTAAATTCGTTAATCTGTTTTAGGGTTTAAATATTAGTTAAATTGCTTTTATAATTTAATTAGGGTAATTAGTTTAATTGAATTATCATTTTTATTCAAAACCCCCCTTTATTTGTTTTAATCATTTTCTACTCTTGTTTCGTTGAGTCAGTGTCTCGTGGGTTCGATATCCGGACTTTCGTTAGCTATTCTACAATTGATAGGTACACTTGCCTGTCGTAGTGGTTTAGTTTAGGATTTTCGGTTTTAACTCGTTGTAATTAAGTTGAGTCTAGGTTAGTTTTTATAGTTATTTTCTTAGACCACTTTCGAGGACAACAAGTTTTTGGCGCCGTTGCCGGGGATACTTGGCAATAGCGAAATTAGCTTAGATTGTGATTGAAAGAATTAGTAGGTCTAATTTTTGTTTATTTTTTAGTATTTTAGGTTTTGAGTCTTTTCTTTTCTTTCTTATTTGCCTTAATCGTTTCTTGTCTTTTAGTTGCTAGGTTTTTATTATGTTTTAGGTTTTTCTTTGTTTTGTTTGTTAAATTCCCTTACTTGTTATCGTTTACAGTGCATGCCACATACTCGATCACAAGGACCACCGCCAGTTTTAGCTTTTGAAGAGCCGGAGCAAGAGTTTCACACGAACCTTAGGAGTCGTCTTTCCCAGGTACGTGTTCTTGCCCCGATTTTGTTTTCACCTTCTAGTTCTACACCTAGTTCACCTTCACACACACCCATTTCACCTTTCCCGATCTCACCCGTTTACTTCGACATGGCCGAGGAGATGCCACCACCAGTGAGACGCACCGTTCACGACCGAGCTTGCGATGGATTCACCGGAGTTCGCAACCCGGTCACTCGTCCCGTGTTTGCCAATGATGCTACTTGGCAATTCCCTTCCTACATCATGACTGCTATCACCAATTCCATTCAGTTTAATGGTCTTGATGATGAGGATGCTCCCGGACATCTGTCCCGTTTTTCTAGGATCTGCAACACGTTCAATCTCCATGGAGTTTCTGAGGATAACATCTGCTTACAGCTTTTCCCATTCTCTCTTGCTAGTCGTGCATCCACCTGGTTCGACAGCCTCCCTGAGAACTCCATCACCACGTGGGATGATCTTCGAAAGAAATTTCTGAAGAAATATTTTCCACCTTCCAAAGCTGCTCGTCTGAGGGACCAAATCCATTCCTTTCATATGGAGCCTGATGAGTCTTACTCTGCAGCTTGGGAGCGATTCCACACTTTGCTTAGTAAATGTCCACAGCATGGACTTTCTGAATGGGCACTTGTAGAGAAATTCTACAATGGATTGACACTTGAGAAGCAAATCATGTTCAATACAGCTGCAGGAGGGCATATCATGGAGATGAAGGATACAGATGAGTGTATTGACATGTTTGAGAGTTTTGCTAGAGCCGAGCAGCAGCAGAAGCCATCCACTAGATCCTCCACCACTAAGGCTACCAACACCTCATCCGTTGCTCGAGGTGTTTATCAGGTCGCTCCTGACACTAGCCTTGCTGCTACCATAGAGTCTCTAGCGAGAGATATGAAGGAACTGAAGACACAGCTGAAGAAGTGTGAGATATGTCGAGGAGGACATGCGACTGCCGAGTGCCCCATTACTGATCAGGAGCAGTTAGATTCCATTAATTCTGGTTGGAACAAGCCTTTCACTTCCAACTTTAATTCCAATCCCAATCCTAATTGGAATCCTAACTCAAATTGGCGAAACTCCAACAACAACTGGCGTGGTAACAACTCCTATCAACCACGTCAGAATCAGGCAGCGAATGAGAATTCAGGAGCGGGTCCAAGTAGCAGCGGTGACCCAGAAGTGAAGGACATGCTCAAGCAGCAGATGCAGATGCTACAGCAGTTGATTGCCAAGGATCAACACACACAGGTGAAGCTTCAGGAGCATGATACATTGCTGAGGAATCAACAGTCAGCATTTCTGGACCTACAGCGATCGGTAGGTGATATTGCGAAGAGGTTGGATGAGAGGCAGGGTGGATCCTTCTCAGGGAATACTGAGGCAAACCCGAAGGGTCATGTGAAGGCTGTGACGACTAGAAGTGGTCGTGGAGGTGAGAAAGAGGTGGAGAAGTCACCGGATGTCGATGTAGAGGAACCGGTAGACGAGGAGATAGAGTTGGAGACTCCTGATAGGGTGCACCAGAGGCTAGGCCCAGCAAGTACAGCACCAGTAGGAGAGTCTTCAGTTGAGAAGAAGGGAGTTGAGGCAGAGAAGAAGAAGATGGAAGAGAAGAGGACTCCCGAGGTTGATATAAGTAGGCTACCATATCCGGCACGTGCATTGCAGCAGAAGTATGCACAGGAGTATGGACATTTCTTAGAGATGTTTAAGCAGCTTAAGATTAACCTCCCGTTTGTAGAAGCACTCCAGCATATGCCCAAATATGCTAAATTCTTGAAGGATCTTCTGTCTAACAAGAAGAAGCTGGAGTCACTTTCTACAGTCACATTAGGAGCTCGATGTTCTGCGTTGGTCCAGAACAAACTGCCCGAGAAGCTCGATGATCCAGGGGTTTTTACTATCCCTTGCTTATTTGGTAGTTCTTCTGTGAACCACGCGTTGGCCGACTTGGGTGCTAGCATTAACTTGATGCCATATTCGACTTATCAGAAGCTAGATCTTGGAGACCCATCGCCGACGCGCATGAGCATCACTTTGGCTGATCGTTCGGTCAAGTATCCACGGGGAATTGTGGAGAATGTTTTGGTGAAGGTTGATAAGTTTGTATTCCCCGCGGATTTTGTCATTCTGGACATGGAGGCCGATGACCGAGTCCCGCTCATTATGGGACGTCCTTTCCTACGCACTGCTAAGGCAATGATAGATGTGTTTGAAGGTAAGATTACATTGCGTGTGGGTGAGGAGAATGTTACATTCGACGTGAGGAAGTCGATGAAGCATTCGAACGGTCAGGATGATTCAGTTTATTTTCTTGATTCTTTCATTCCTTACATAGATCGTTGTCTAGATTACATCTCTGGATCTGATTTATTGAAAGATCAAGACCTGGGTGAGGAGAACCAGACTGTTGAGAGTGATGCTTCTTCTGAGCACATTCCGAGCAGTCTGGCTAGTAAGCCTCCTGAGTACCCGACTGCTTTTGAGGTGTTTGAGAGTACAGATCCGGTTGAGAAACCATCTGTAGAGGCACCACCATCCCTAGAGCTTAAGGAGTTGCCATCTCATTTGGAGTATGCATTTCTGGATGGTGATTCTGATTTGCCCGTCATTATTTCATCTTCATTGACGGAGGAGGAGAAGTCGAGATTGATTGATGTGCTTAAGGCGAATAGGCAGGCGATTGCGTGGAAGTTGATGGACATAAAGGGCATACACCCTTCATTTTGTACGCATCGCATTTTGATGGAAGAGGATTACAAGCCGGTGGTCCAACCACAAAGACGGCTAAATCCTAACATGTCTGAAGTTGTGAAGAAAGAGGTTCTTAAGCTCTTAGATGCCGGATTGATCTATCCCATTTCCGATTCAGCTTGGGTCAGTCCGGTACAGGTTGTTCCCAAGAAGGGAGGCATGACTGTCATTGTGAATGAGAAGAAGGAGTTGATTCCGTCTAGGACAGTCACTGGTTGGAGAGTATGCATCGATTACAGGAGACTGAATGATGCCACTAGGAAAGATCATTTCCCACTGCCTTTCATTGATCAGATGTTGGAGCGGTTGTCAGGACAACAGTTTTACTGTTTTCTTGATGGTTTTTCAGGTTATTTCCAGATCCCCATAGCACCGGAGGATCAGGAGAAAACCACGTTTACATGCCCATACGGTACCTTTGCGTATCGCCGTATGCCGTTTGGGTTATGTAATGCTCCAGCCACATTCCAGAGATGCATGGTGGCTATATTTCAGGATATGATCGAGACTTCCATGGAAGTGTTCATGGACGATTTTTCAGTGTTTGGAAGTTCGTTCGATCATTGTTTGCAGAATTTGGATAGGATGCTTGCTAGATGTGTGGAGACTAATCTGATGCTGAACTGGGAGAAGTGCCATTTCATGGTAACTGAAGGTATTGTGCTAGGGCACAAGATTTCGCGAGATGGCATTGAGGTAGATAGGGCTAAGATAGATACGATTAGTAAACTCCCACCACCGACGAACGTGAGAGCAGTTCGTAGTTTTCTAGGTCATGCAGGGTTTTATAGGCGTTTCATTAAGGACTTTTCAAAGATTACCCGACCGATGACCCGTCTGTTGGAGAAAGATGTGGAGTTTAAGTTTAGTGAGGAGTGCATGAGAGCGTTTGAGTTTCTGAAGGAAAAGTTGGTGAGTTCTCCTATTCTGATAGCCCCCGATTGGAGCCTTCCTTTCGAGTTGATGTGCGATGCTAGTGATTTTGCAGTAGGGGCTGTGCTTGGTCAGCGGAAAGATAAGCACTTTCATCCGATTTACTACGCAAGTAAGACCTTAGATGATGCTCAGGAGAATTACACGACTACGGAGAAGGAGTTGTTAGCGGTCGTGTATGCGTTCGATAAGTTTAGGTCTTATCTTGTTCTTTCCAAGACCATTGTTTACACCGATCATGCGGCCTTGCGATACTTGTTCGCGAAAAAGGACGCAAAACCTCGTTTGATTCGGTGGATTCTCCTCCTTTCTGAGTTTGACATAGAGATTAAGGATAAGAAAGGAGCTGAGAATGTTGCAGCCGACCATTTGTCGCGGCTTGAGGATCCTGCTCGGGAGAAGATGGATGAGGAGATGATTGGAGACACATTCCCACATGAGACTTTGATTTCTGCAGACACAGAGATAGTGGGATTGGTGAGTGCAGGTGAGCAGGGATTGCCATGGTTCTCAGACATTGCGAATTACTTGTCTGAAGGTTACATGTTGAAGGGTCTGACTTCACAGCAGCGGAAGAGGTTCTTTACTGAAGCAAACCATTATATATGGGATGCTCCATATTTGTTTCGCGAGGGAGCAGACGGTATTTTGAGGAGATGTGTGAGTCGTGAGGAAGGGTTAGACATCCTAAGACATTGTCATGAGGTTTGACTGGAGGACACCATGGGCCATCGTACACTGCGAAGAAGGTGTTTGATTGTGGATTTTATTGGCCGACAGTGTTTAAGGATGCGCATGAGTTTGTGAGGAGATGTGATGCATGTCAGAGGACCGGAAACATCTCACGTAGGAATGAGATGCCCCAGAACCCCATCCAGGGGGTTGAGGTCTTTGATATTTGGGGTATTGACTTCATGGGACCGTTCCCTTCATCCCGAGGGAATCGGTACATCCTCGTGGCTATTGATTACGTTTCGAAGTGGGTAGAGGCTCAAGCTTTATCCACGAATGATGCACGAGGAGTTGTGGGATTTCTGAAGAGATTGTTTTGTAGGTTTGGAACCCCTAAGGCATTGATAAGTGATAGAGGCACGCATTTCTGTAATGCACAGTTGGAGAAGGTGTTAGCACGATATGGGGTGACCCATAGAGTGTCGACAGCCTATCATCCACAGACTAGTGGCCAGGTTGAGAATGCCAATAGGGGTGTGAAGAGGATTCTTGAGAAGACGATAGGTAGAAACCGTAAGGATTGGGCAGATAGGCTAGACGAGGTGTTGTGGGCGTTTAGGACAGCTTTTAAGAATCCGATTGGGACCACACCTTTTCGGATGATTTATGGTAAAGCGTGTCATCTGCCAGTAGAGTTAGAGCATAAGGCATTTTGGGCGTTGAAGAGTGTGAATCTTGATTTGCCGAGTGCTGTGAAGAATCGGTTTCTGCAGTTGCATGAGTTAGAGGAGTTGCGTGACGAGGCGTACGCACGATCGTGGAGTTATAAAGAACGTACGAAAGCGTTGCACGATCGTAAGTTGAGAGGTGTGAAGGAGTTTAGGAAGGGTGATCAGGTGCTAGTTTATGATTCGAGGCTCCGGTTATTTCCAGGTAAGTTGAAGTCCAAATGGAAAGGACCGTTTGTTGTGCATGAGGTCTTTCCACACGGAGCAGTTGAGCTTGAATCAGAAGGTCGGACATGGAAGGTTAACGGGCATCGTTTGAAGCTATACATCGGAGGACCGATCGGTACTGAGAAGGAGGTAGCACTCCTTGAGTTGAGTAAGTGAGGATAGTGCCTGATTTGTAGAGTTTGTAATATAGATTGCGTTGTTTTTGCATGTTTGTGTTTTCGTGCTCTTCGATAGGACTATTTCGGGAATTAAGTGTCAGTATTCGGTACGGTTTTCGCCTATAACATCTACGCATATTAAAACCCGAACATTAAGTCGCATCGTAACTCAATTAGGTTTAGATTGTAAATTCTAGGTAATTAATTTTTAGTTTTGTAATTTAGGTAGTTTTTATTTTGTTTAATTTTATTTTGTTTTATTTGAATTTTTATTTTTTGTAAAATATTTAATATAGAATATTTAATTTTATTAGGTTAGTTTTTATTTAATTTAACTTTATTTTATTAAGTAAATAAAAAAAAAAAAAAAAGCAAAAAAGCAAAGTTCAAAAAGCTCCGAAAATCTCCGCGGTACGCGATGGTGTCCCCGCGGTACGCGGAGGATTTCGGGAAAGAAAAAAAAATATAATAAAAGGGTTTAATCCCCTTCGCGTACCACCACCAACACTCTCACCTACCTACCACCACACCGCCACCGAACACCACCCTCTCTATCACCGATAACCACCCACTGCCACCGCAAACCACCGATCTTCACCACTTCACAACCTCTCTATCACCGGTAACCACCACGCCACCACCACTGTCATCGCGCAACCATCACAGACCACCTCTCTC
This sequence comes from Mikania micrantha, assembly GCA_009363875.1. Classification (NCBI taxonomy): domain Eukaryota; kingdom Viridiplantae; phylum Streptophyta; class Magnoliopsida; order Asterales; family Asteraceae; genus Mikania; species Mikania micrantha. Next base: position 48,494 of record SZYD01000478.1, on the reverse strand, counting down.
TGCCATCACCGCTGCTGTCATCTCCATCGCCGTCGCACCATCACCATCATCATCTCTGCTTCTCCGGTTGTTCGCGTGCCATCATCTTCTTCTGTCCGCCGCACCACCATCTCCGATTCACATTAACCGCGATTAGGTAAACTTGTTTTCTTTTCGGTTTTCAAACCTAGGTCTAAGTTTGTAATTTATTTTATAGATTATTACTAGTTTAGGTTCAAATCGATTAGATTGAATTGGGTATTGGAACGAAATGGGTTCGGATAGTCGCCATTGATACCGATCGATTTTCTGCATTTGAAATTGGGCCGCGTACCGCGGCACAACCCTTAGCGGTACGCGACCCTGTCCGGAACCCAATTTGTTCAACTGTTGATAAACAGAAAACATTTGTATATAATTTTGTAAATAAAAATTAATTTATATTTTATTTTCTTTGTATATAAATGTAATTTTATAAATAAAGTTAAGTTTTTCTAAATTAAAATTAGGTTAAAATCTTTTAAATAATTTTTGTATATATAGTGTATAGTAATTAGATTAACTTTATTTGAAATTTTGTAAATAACTTTTCATTTGTAAATAAATTTTTGTAAAATATTTTTATAATAGTGTAAAATAAATTGTAAATTTTTTTTATAAATTTTGTAAATTTTTGTAAATTTTGTAAATAGGTTTTAATTTTTAAAATTTATATTTTGTAAATAGAAATTTTTGTAAAAATTGTAAATAGATTAAATTTAGGTTTTGAATTAGTTTAATTTGTAAAATTTGTTATGTATTTTGTACATTTGTACACTGCTATTGTAGGATGTCTGGAGCTGAGAGTTCTGCAGCAGGGGCCAAGAGGGCCAGAGGTTCGAGCTCGTCGAGGAGGAGGGCTCGGGAGATCATCTATTCATCAGAGGAGATCCTCCCTATTGACGAGGATGAGGCGGTTCCCATAGATCAGCGTGTCCTCAGAGATCACACTGTCCTGCAGTTCGAGCAGGGGACAGAGGAGGCCACCAGATGCGAGAGATTTGTGACGATGGAGCACTACCACCACCGTACCTTCGATCGAGAGCTATTAGAGAGGCTAGGACGCCTAGATGAGTTTGATGCGATCGTGAGGGACGAGTGGAGGACTGCCCTAGATTGTAGGTGGCCTCAGTACATGGAGCTTACTGTTGAGTTTCACTCGACATTTCGTCACATGTCAGGCTCATTCGATGATCCTGCTGCTGTATCGTTTGCCTTAGGCAGACGTACATTTTCGATGAGTATCCCGCAGTTCGCGATTGCGACGGGATTTTACACAGCAGAGCAGGTGAGAGAGCCTGGCTTTGCTCAGAGCCTGAGGGCAGTTGTGAGGGAGCCCAGTGATTTAGGCATTACTGAGAGACAGTTGGAGGAGTTTTGGACGTCCATAGCTGATGGACCGTTTACGAGTGCGATTATTGAGTCTTCGATTCGTGATCCACTCATTCGTTATGTCCACAGGATGGTTAGTTGCACTCTCGTCGGTCGCAGGGCCGGTGCAGAGAAATGCAACCAACTAGACCTGTTTTGTATGTACAGCATGATTAGCCGTCGCCCGGCTAACCTCGCCTGTATTTTATTGTCATCATTTGCGAGGATTCGCCGTGGAGGGGCGACGGCTAGATTGGATCTTGGGCCCTATATTGGGAGTATTGCTATGAGGCTGGGAGTCTTTAACAGATTCCCACGCCGATTTTTGACAGAGGGGCCTGAGACGGGGCGATACAGTTTGGACGACATGCGGCTAGCTGGCATGTGTTCTATGGCCGATCCAGCTACTTGGATGCCAGCTAGGCCTGCACCAGAGAGGGCCCCAGATGCGGAGGTTCTGCAGAGGCAGGTACCACCGGAGAGACAGAGGATTTTGCACAGGGCGGAGAGGCCACCTCAGGTATTTCCTCTTCGTCAGCCTCGTCCTCCCCGTATCACTTTAGAGAGTCTTTGGGAGGAGCAGCAGAGGCTGGGTCAGATGATGAGACTTCTTTTTACACATTTTGAGATAGAGATTCCTGAGTGGTTTAGAGCTCCGGATCAGCCTCAGCAGCCAGGAGGAGATGCTGATGAGCCTCATGATTAGTTTTCAGTACTTAAGCAGTAGCAGTTCTATCTTTTGTATTTTTCTCTTTATTTTTTGTTTTTATCATCATGGTCTGTATATATTTGGATTATATTTTGTTGAAATCAGATGTACATAGACTACTGATTGTATATATTTTATGGTTGTTTTGGTTGATTATTGTTTGTACAGTTTTTCTTTCATTATTATCCATGTATATGTTGATGGTTTGTTGTGAGTGTTAGTGGATTGCCAATTTCATCGTGAATGTTCAGAATGCAAAGTTGGAACTTAATTGTTATTGCGATTGGATTTGATGGCGGTTGATAATACTTATGAGAATTGTCACATATCAGGGAAGTTGTAATTATTGTAAATTGTATATTTATGTTGAATTGCTCATTATTTCATATTCCACATTGAGGACAATGTTTGATTTTAAGTGTGGGTATGAGATTTGTGAAAAATTGTAAAATTTTTGAAAATTTTAGTAAATAAATTGTAATTTTTAGTTAAATTTTGAAAAATAGTAAATTTGAGTCATTTGTAATTAATCAAGTCAGTTTTAGTTAGGTTTGAGTCTTTTATTTTTAATTTTTCTTTTATAGTTAATCTTTGTTGGATTGTTTAGAGCTTCATGTGCAGTTTGGTTTGAATTACCCTTATCAGTTGGGTAGTGATAACTTATGTATTAGAAAGGCAATCAACAGGATTACAAATAACTCGATCGCGAATGGAATGCTATACGATTGTGTTATTCTGGATTTGACATGCACGGCTGTTACATGAAACCAGCTAAGTCTTTTCCAAATTTTTGTTTTTATTTTATTTTATTTTATTTTATTTTATTTATGTTTATTCTTTTTCATTTTATTTAGGTTTTTAGTTGTTTAATTGTAAATTGAGTTTTAATTTTTAAAATTTTCTAGGTTAGATTGTAAATATTGTATATAATTTTGTAAAAAGTCTTTGAATTAGGTTTTGCATTAAAATGGAAAATGATAGTATAATCAGGAATTTTATGTTTTTTTTAAAAGTTTAAACGTACGCATCTAATTTGGGATATGTTAGTAGGCCTAATTGATAGAAAGGTTCTCTAGTATTGATATAATTTACTTAATTTTCATGATGCTAATAGGTTTTGCCTTGGGAAATATGGGGATTCTGAAACTGTTTAATTGTGATTAGAGGAACTTTTGCAAACAAACAACTTAATGTTTTTAAAATTAAACCTGGCACATATTTTCTCTTTTTATGAAAATAAATTCGAGACTTATGGCGCCTGATTAAAAGAAACATCATCCATCAATCCACTAAATGGGTTGAGCTTGCAGAAAAAAAAAATATATAAAACAAAATAAAATAAGAGCTGCAGCTTATGTGTCATACCCCGGATGGCAACCGAGTGAAACACCACTAAGTTAGGCTCATTAATTTAGAAGCAAAATGCCCATACCTTCATCCATTCCATCTAAGGTTTGATTTTTAAATTCATTTGGGTTGTTCGAATGTAATTGTAACTTGAAAGCTTTTATCAGGATTAAGTTGATCTATATAACTTGAGTGTAATACCTATAGTTGATTGAACCATTTGAATATAATGAATCAAGATTAGGGAACCTATATATCAGTTGTTGGTTTAAATGGATACAAATACTGACAATCGTGGTTAATGCGTATGTGTTTAAATTTTGAGGTTAAAGATAAATTTCTGATTGTGATTCCATTGTAAATCTTTTTCGAGGACGAAAAATGTTCAAGTGTGGGTATTTTTGATGGGTTGTAAAACACATCTGGTTTTTAAATAGTTTTTAGTTGATTTTAAGTTGTAAATATGTCGTTTTTGTTTATTTTTAGATTCTTTTTACATGTTTATTGTTTTTACAGGCTTGTCGAATGAAATAAGCGGAAATCGAGTTCGAAACCCAAAGGAATCGAGCCCCGGTTGAAATCAAGAGAAAAAGACAAGTTTTCATAATTATGACGTCATCGCGGTACGCGATGAGGAAGAAATTCACCTTCGCGTTACGCGAAGGATTTCGGGGGTTCCCCGCTTGTTTTGTCCATCGCGGTACGCGGTGTTATTTTGAATTAGTCTCCGCGGTACGCGACAGGTTTGAAATTTGAAAAAAGTCAAGATTCAAGCGAGATTAAATAGGAGACGCTCCCCAGCCGTTTCATTGATCATTCTCGACCATTTTTGAAGGAGGAGAGCTATCCAGGAGCTTGAGGAGGCATTTGGGAAGCATTGGAGGGCTAGAAGACTTTGTTTACATGTGATATCATCTTGGTCAATCTTTGTTTCATTTGTTCTTAATTTTTAGTAGTTTATTTCATCTTGTTATGATATTTCTGGGATTTCTTGACTGATGATGATGTTAGTAGGCTAATAGTTTACTTCTACTTAGGTTAGAATGAATGTTTGAATGATTATTGATGACTATTGACTATTGTTTTGATATATGATGGAAAACACTTTTGTAACAGATCTTATTGTGTCATTTTGATGAGTTTTGCATATTTAATCTTGATTATATCAGTTTATATCATGTTCCATACGTGTTTATTGAATGTCTTTCGGTGTTAGACACGTATTAGGTCATCGACTTGGTGTTATGACTAGTTTGTGGCTTGTTTGATATCACTAGCCATAGGAAAAGATATAATTGATGTTTTTAGGGTTCTTTGTGTATCTAAGTTTAGAAATCCGGAAGGTGATAGACTTGTCGGGTGATCTTTAACATTAGGGTTTTCATGATAATTATTCGGGAGAGTTGTTTAATTGAAATACTTAATGTTATTGTCATTTCGTGTTAAAATAGACATTGTAAGATTACTCCTTGCATCTTTGATGTATTGGAATGAGAAAATCAGGAATGTGACTTGTTCATTTGAGTACAAAGTGTTATTGGAGAAATCCGGGAGGTGATTCAATTAACTAGTGTGTTTATTGCAAGATTAAGTTTTCTTAATTGGTTATATTTGGTAATTAATCCAGAATACATTAAGTTACTTATATTTTGCTGTTTAAGATCCTAATTCCATCATATCAAACAAAGTCAATAGTATCAATAATCACAAACAGGAATTCTACCTAAGTAGAGTTTTCTCATTTGTTTAAGTTTTTTCTAAAATTATAAACCATATCTTTTAATTAAATTCGTTAATCTGTTTTAGGGTTTAAATATTAGTTAAATTGCTTTTATAATTTAATTAGGGTAATTAGTTTAATTGAATTATCATTTTTATTCAAAACCCCCCTTTATTTGTTTTAATCATTTTCTACTCTTGTTTCGTTGAGTCAGTGTCTCGTGGGTTCGATATCCGGACTTTCGTTAGCTATTCTACAATTGATAGGTACACTTGCCTGTCGTAGTGGTTTAGTTTAGGATTTTCGGTTTTAACTCGTTGTAATTAAGTTGAGTCTAGGTTAGTTTTTATAGTTATTTTCTTAGACCACTTTCGAGGACAACATGTACATAAAATAGCAGAATGATAAAACAGAACTAAAAACTTCTAATTATTTTGCCTCAATTAAAAAATACGTAGCAAATTTTGTACTAAAACCATGTTTTTCCTGCAGTATACATTTTTTTCGATTTTAATTTTTTTAAATTGTTAACGGTAACTCATATGTCGTGCACATAAACTTTTAAGTAACAAAAACAGAATTAACAAACCTTTTAAACCGTTACTGACGGATTTCAAAGTTAAAAAGAACTTACCCGAAAATAATAGTTTGCTTATATAAAAAATAAAAAGAGAATAAACCAAGATTAGTTTCGGTGACATTTTTATTTCACTTTTGAAATATATTATATTTATTAAATTATTTTTATCTAAAATTTCGAAATAAGTTACGACACTTTTACGAGGTATTTTGTAACAAACAGCAGTTTTATTCTAATAATTTTTTTCGTCGGAAATTTGGATCAATTTGCGACACACATTTCCGGCGAAATGTTTAAGTAATTAGACGTTTTGCGACGCATTTGTAAGAAACAATCATTTTATTTTAGCTATTTTTTTCGTCGGAAAGTTGTTGCAATTTGCGACTCATTTCCGACAAACAAATGCTTTTTTTTCAAATAGATTTTTTTATCGTCGGAAAACTGTCGCTATTTGCGACACATTTCCGACGAAATGCTTAAGTAAATTCACCTTTTCTTCGGAAATTCGTCGCAATTTGCGACGCATTTCCGACAAACCGTTGTTTTTTTTCAAATCAATTTTTATTCCGTCGGAAATTGTCGCTATTTGCGACCCTTTTCCGACGAAATGTTTAACTACTTATATTTTTCGTCGGAAACTAGTCGCAATGTGCGACGCATTTCCGACAAATATTTGTTTTTTTCAAATCAATTTTTTTTACGTTTGAAAATTGTGGATATTTGCGACCCATTTCCGACGAACGGTTTCTTAATATATATTTTTTGTCGGGAATTTGTAGTTATTTGCAACGCTTTTATGACAAAGACTCCCTTTTTTCTAATGTGTTTTTTGTCCAGAAAATTCGTAGGAATTTACGACACATTTCCGACGAAATGTTTAATTAATTAAAGGTTTTTGTCGGAAATGTGTAAAAATTTACGAAAGATTTGCGACGGAATGATTTAGTTCTTAAATTGTATTTTTTGCGTCGGAAATTATTAACAATTTTCGACGCATTTTTGACAATCAATATTTTTTGTGAAATAAAATAATTTTTGACATAAATTTGTAACAATTTGCGACGAGTTTGTAACAAACAGTTTGTCGGAAATAAAGGAGTAGTTTTTGGGGCCAACATTTGTATAAGCTGTAACACATTTGTTAAAAAATTACCGTTTTTTTAAATCGTTATGTTGTCTCGGTAAAAAATGCGTAACAAACTTTCGAATAAAACAAAGTTTTTCTAGGAGTGTGCATCTTTTTTCGTAATGGATTTTTTTAATTGTTGACGGTAACAATTATGTCATGTACATAAAATAGCAGAATGATAAAACAGAACTAAAAACTTCTAATTATTTTGCCTCAATTAAAAAATACGTAGCAAATTTTGTACTAAAACCATGTTTTTCCTGCAGTATACATTTTTTTCGATTTTAATTTTTTTAAATTGTTAACGGTAACTCATATGTCGTGCACATAAACTTTTAAGTAACAAAAACAGAATTAACAAACCTTTTAAACCGTTACTGACGGATTTCAAAGTTAAAAAGAACTTACCCGAAAATAATAGTTTGCTTATATAAAAAATAAAAAGAGAATAAACCAAGATTAGTTTCGGTGACATTTTTATTTCACTTTTGAAATATATATTATATTTATTAAATTATTTTTATCTAAAATTTCGAAATAAGTTACGACACTTTTACGAGGTATTTTGTAACAAACAACAGTTTTATTCTAATAATTTTTTTCGTCGGAAATTTGGATCAATTTGCGACACACATTTCCGGCGAAATGTTTAAGTAATTAGACGTTTTGCGACGCATTTGTAAGAAACAATCATTTTATTTTAGCTATTTTTTTCGTCGGAAAGTTGTTGCAATTTGCGACTCATTTCCGACAAACAAATGTTTTTTTTTCAAATAGATTTTTTTATCGTCGGAAAACTGTCGCTATTTGCGACACATTTCCGACGAAATGCTTAAGTAAATTCACTTTTTCTTCGGAAATTCGTCGCAATTTACGACGCATTTCCGACAAACCGTTGTTTTTTTTCAAATCAATTTTTATTCCGTCGGAAATTGTCGCTATTTGCGACCCTTTTCCGACGAAATGTTTAACTACTTATATTTTTCGTCGGAAACTAGTCGCAATGTGCGACGCATTTCCGACAAATATTTGTTTTTTTCAAATCAATTTTTTTTACGTTTGAAAATTGTGGATATTTGCGACCCATTTCCGACGAACGGTTTCTTAATATATATTTTTGTCGGGAATTTGTAGTTATTTGCAACGCTTTTATGACAAAAACTCCCTTTTTTCTAATGTGTTTTTTGTCTCGAAAATTCGTAGGAATTTACGACACATTTCCGACGAAATGTTTAATTAATTAAAGGTTTTTGTCGGAAATGTGTAAAAATTTACGACAGATTTGCGACGGAATGCTTTAGTTCTTAAATTGTATTTTTTGCGTCGGAAATTATTAACAATTTTCGACGCATTTTTGACAATCAATATTTTTTGTGAAATAAAATAATTTTTGACATAAATTTGTAACAATTTGCGACGAGTTTGTAACAAACAGTTTGTCGGAAATAAAGGAGTAGTTTTTGGGGCCAACATTTGTATAAGCTGTAACACATTTGTTAAAAAATTACCGTTTTTTTAAATCGTTATGTTGTCTCGGTAAAAAATGCGTAACAAACTTTCGAATAAAACAAAGTTTTTCTAGGCGTGTGCATCTTTTTTCGTAATGGATTTTTTTAATTGTTGACGGTAACAATTATGTCATGTACATAAAATAGCAGAATGATAAAACAGAACTAAAAACTTCTAATTATTTTGTCTCAATTAAAAAATACGTAGCAAATTTTGTACTAAAACCATGTTTTTCCTGCAGTATACATTTTTTTCGATTTTAATTTTTTTAAATTGTTAACGGTAACTCATATGTCGTGCACATAAACTTTTAAGTAACAAAAACAGAATTAACAAACCTTTTAAACCGTTACTGACGGATTTCAAAGTTAAAAAGAACTTACCCGAAAATAATAGTTTGCTTATATAAAAAATAAAAAGAGAATAAACCAAGATTAGTTTCGGTGACATTTTTATTTCACTTTTGAAATATATATTATATTTATTAAATTATTTTTATCTAAAATTTCGAAATAAGTTACGACACTTTTACGAGGTATTTTGTAACAAACAGCAGTTTTATTCTAATAATTTTTTTCGTCGGAAATTTGGATCAATTTGCGACACACATTTCCGGCGAAATGTTTAAGTAATTAGACGTTTTGCGACGCATTTGTAAGAAACAATCATTTTATTTTAGCTATTTTTTTCGTCGGAAAGTTGTTGCAATTTGCGACTCATTTCCGACAAACAAATGCTTTTTTTTCAAATAGATTTTTTTATCGTCGGAAAACCGTCGCTATTTGCGACACATTTCCGACGAAATGCTTAAGTAAATTCACCTTTTCTTCGGAAATTCGTCGCAATTTGCGACGCATTTCCGACAAACCGTTGTTTTTTTTCAAATCAATTTTTATTCCGTCGGAAATTGTCGCTATTTGCGACCCTTTTCCGACGAAATGTTTAACTACTTATATTTTTCGTCGGAAACTCGTCGCAATGTGCGACGCATTTCCGACAAATATTTGTTTTTTTCAAATCAATTTTTTTTACGTTTGAAAATTGTGGATATTTGCGACCCATTTCCGACGAACGGTTTCTTAATATATATTTTTGTCGGGAATTTGTAGTTATTTGCAACGCTTTTATGACAAAAACTCCCTTTTTTCTAATGTGTTTTTTGTCCAGAAAATTCGTAGGAATTTACGACACATTTCCGACGAAATGTTTAATTAATTAAAGGTTTTTGTCGGAAATGTGTAAAAATTTACGACAGATTTGCGACGGAATGATTTAGTTCTTAAATTGTATTTTTTGCGTCGGAAATTATTAACAATTTTCGACGCATTTTTGACAATCAATATTTTTTGTGAAATAAAATAATTTTTGACATAAATTTGTAACAATTTGCGACGAGTTTGTAACAAACAGTTTGTCGGAAATAAAGGAGTAGTTTTTGGGGCCAACATTTGTATAAGCTGTAACACATTTGTTAAAAAATTACCGTTTTTTTAAATCGTTATGTTGTCTCGGTAAAAAATGCGTAACAAACTTTCGAATAAAACAAAGTTTTTCTAGGAGTGTGCATCTTTTTTCGTAATGGATTTTTTTAATTGTTGACGGTAACAATTATGTCATGTACATAAAATAGCAGAATGATAAAACAGAACTAAAAACTTCTAATTATTTTGTCTCAATTAAAAAATACGTAGCAAATTTTGTACTAAAACCATGTTTCTCCTGCAGTATACATTTTTTTCGATTTTAATTTTTTTAAATTGTTAACGGTAACTCATATGTCGTGCACATAAACTTTTAAGTAACAAAAACAGAATTAACAAACCTTCTAAACCGTTACTGACGGATTTCAAAGTTTAAAAGAACTTACCCGAAAATAATAGTTTGCTTATATAAAAAATAAAAAGAGAATAAACCAAGATTAGTTTCGGTGACATTTTTATTTCACTTTTGAAATATATATTATATTTATTAAATTATTTTTATCTAAAATTTCGAAATAAGTTACGACACTTTTACGAGGTATTTTGTAACAAACAGCAGTTTTATTCTAATAATTTTTTTCGTCGGAAATTTGGATCAATTTGCGACACACATTTCCGGCGAAATGTTTAAGTAATTAGACGTTTTGCGACGCATTTGTAAGAAACAATCATTTTATTTTAGCTATTTTTTTCGTCGAAAAGTTGTTGCAATTTGCGACTCATTTCCGACAAACATATGCTTTTTTTTCAAATAGATTTTTTTATCGTCGGAAAACTGTCGCTATTTGCGACACATTTCCGACGAAATGCTTAAGTAAATTCACTTTTTCTTCGGAAATTCGTCGCAATTTGCGACGCATTTCCGACAAACCGTTGTTTTTTTTCAAATCAATTTTTATTCCGTCGGAAATTGTCGCTATTTGCGACCCTTTTCCGACGAAATGTTTAACTACTTATATTTTTCGTCGGAAACTAGTCGCAATTTGCGACGCATTTCCGACGAATATTTGTTTTTTTCAAATCAATTTTTTTTACGTTGGAAAATTGTGGATTTTTGCGACCCATTTCCGACGAACGGTTTCTTAATATATATTTTTGTCGGGAATTTGTAGTTATTTGCAACGCTTTTATGACAAAAACTCCCTTTTTTCTAATGTGTTTTTTGTCCAGAAAATTCGTAGGAATTTACGACACATTTCCGACGAAATGTTTAATTAATTAAAGGTTTTTGTCGGAAATGTGTAAAAATTTACGACAGATTTGCGACGGAATGCTTTAGTTCTTAAATTGTATTTTTTGCGTCGGAAATTATTAACAATTTTCGACGCATTTTTGACAATCAATATTTTTTGTGAAATAAAATAATTTTTGACATAAAGTTGTAACAATTTGCGACGAGTTTGTAACAAACAGTTTGTCGGAAATAAAGGAGTAGTTTTTGGGGCCAACATTTGTATAAGCTGTAACACATTTGTTAAAAAATTACCGTTTTTTTAAATCGTTATGTTGTCTCGGTAAAAAATGCGTAACAAACTTTCGAATAAAACAAAGTTTTTCTAGGCGTGTGCATCTTTTTTCGTAATGGAATTTTTTAATTGTTGACGGTAACAATTATGTCATGTACATAAAATAGCAGAATGATAAAACAGAACTAAAAACTTCTAATTATTTTGTCTCAATTAAAAAATACGTAGCAAATTTTGTACTAAAACCATGTTTTTCCTGCAGTATACATTTTTTTCGATTTTAATTTTTTTAAATTGTTAACGGTAACTCATATGTCGTGCACATAAACTTTTAAGTAACAAAAACAGAATTAACAAACCTTTTAAACCGTTACTGACGGATTTTAAAGTTAAAAAGAACTTACCCGAAAATAATAGTTTGCTTATATAAAAAATAAAAAGAGAATAAACCAAGATTGGTTTCGGTGACATTTTTATTTCACTTTTAAAATATATATTATATTTATTAAATTATTTTTATCTAAAATTTCGAAATAAGTTACCACACTTTTACGAGGTATTTTGTAACAAACGGCAGTTTTATTCTAATAAATTTTTTCGTCGGAAATTTGGATCAATTTGCGACACACATTTCCGGCGAAATGTTTAAGTAACTAGACGTTTTGCGACGCATTTGTAAGAAACAATCATTTTATTTTAGCTATTTTTTTCGTCGGAAAGTTGTTGCAATTTGCGACTCATTTCCGACAAACAAATGCTTTTTTTTCAAATAGATTTTTTTATCGTCGGAAAACTGTCGCTATTTGCGACACATTTCCGACTAAATGCTTAAGTAAATTCACTTTTCCGTCGGAAATCCGTCGCAATTTGCGACGCATTTCCGACAAACCGTTGTTTTTTTTCAAATCAATTTTTATTCCGTCGGAAATTGTCGCTATTTGCGACCCTTTTCCGACGAAATGTTTAACTACTTATATTTTTCGTCGGAAACTAGTCGCAATTTGCGACGAATTTCCGACAAATATTTGTTTTTTTCAAATCAATTTTTTTTAAGTTGGAAAATTGTGGATGTTTGCGACCCATTTCCGACGAACGGTTTCTTAATATATATTTTTGTCGGGAATTTGTAGTTATTTGCAACGCTTTTATGACAAAAACTCCCTTTTTTCTAATGTGTTTTTTGTCCAGAAAATTCGTAGGAATTTACGACACATTTCCGACGAAATGTTTAATTAATTAAAGGTTTTTGTCGGAAATGTGTAAAAATTTACGACAGATTTGCGACGGAATGCTTTTGTTCTTAAATTGTATTTTTTGCGTCGGAAATTATTAACAATTTTCGACGCATTTTTGACAATCAATATTTTTTGTGAAATAAAATAATTTTTGACATAAAGTTGTAACAATTTGCGACGAGTTTGTAACAAACAGTTTGTCGGAAATAAAGGAGTAGTTTTTGGGGCCAACATTTGTATAAGCTGTAACACATTTGTTAAAAAATTACCGTTTTTTTAAATCGTTATGTTGTCTCGGTAAAAAATGCGTAACAAACTTTCGAATAAAACAAAGTTTTTCTAGGCGTGTGCATCTTTTTTCGTAATGGAATTTTTTAATTGTTGACGGTAACAATTATGTCATGTACATAAAATAGCAGAATGATAAAACAGAACTAAAAACTTCTAATTATTTTGTCTCAATTAAAAAATACGTAGCAAATTTTGTACTAAAACCATGTTTTTCCTGCAGTATACATTTTTTTCGATTTTAATTTTTTTAAATTGTTAACGGTAACTCATATGTCGTGCACATAAACTTTTAAGTAACAAAAACAGAATTAACAAACCTTTTAAACCGTTACTGACGGATTTTAAAGTTAAAAAGAACTTACCCGAAAATAATAGTTTGCTTATATAAAAAATAAAAAGAGAATAAACCAAGATTAGTTTCGGTGACATTTTTATTTCACTTTTAAAATATATATTATATTTATTAAATTATTTTTATCTAAAATTTCGAAATAAGTTACCACACTTTTACGAGGTATTTTGTAACAAACAGCAGTTTTATTATAATAAATTTTTTCGTTGGAAATTTGGATCAATTTGCGACACACATTTCCGGCGAAATGTTTAAGTAACTAGACGTTTTGCGACGCATTTGTAAGAAACAATCATTTTATTTTAGGTATTTTTTTCGTCGGAAAGTTGTTGCAATTTGCGACTCATTTCCGACAAACAAATGCTTTTTTTTCAAATAGATTTTTTTATCGTCGGAAAACTGTCTCTATTTGCGACACATTTCCGACTAAATGCTTAAGTAAATTCACCTTTTCGTCGGAAATACGTCGCAATTTGCGACGCATTTCCGACAAACCGTTGTTTTTTTTCAAATCAATTTTTATTCCGTCGGAAATTGTCGCTATTTGCGACCCTTTTCCGACGAAATGTTTAACTACTTATATTTTTCGTCGGAAACTAGTCGCAATTTGCGACGCATTTCCGACGAATATTTGTTTTTTTCAAATCAATTTTTTTTACGTTGGAAAATTGTGGATATTTGCGACCCATTTCCGACGAACGGTTTCTTAATATATATTTTTGTCGGGAATTTGTAGTTATTTGCAACGATTTTATGACAAAAACTCCTTTTTTTCTAATGTGTTTTTTGTCTCGAAAATTCGTAGGAATTTACGACACATTTCCGACGAAATGTTTAATTAATTAAAGGTTTTTGTCGGAAATGTGTAAAAATTTACGACAGATTTGCGACGGAATGCTTTAGTTCTTAAATTGTATTTTTTGCGTCGGAAATTATTAACAATTTTCGACGCATTTTTGACAATCAATATTTTTTGTGAAATAAAATAATTTTTGACATAAATTTGTAACAATTTGCGACGAGTTTGTAACAAACAGTTTGTCGGAAATAAAGGAGTAGTTTTTGGGGCCAACATTTGTATAAGCTGTAACACATTTGTTAAAAAATTACCGTTTTTTTAAATCGTTATGTTGTCTCGGTAAAAAATGCGTAACAAACTTTCGAATAAAACAATGTTTTTCTAGGAGTGTGCATCTTTTTTCGTAATGGATTTTTTTTAATTGGTGACGGTAACAATTATGTCATGTACATAAAATAGCAGAATGATAAAACAGAACTAAAAACTTCTAATTATTTTGTCTCAATTAAAAAATACGTAGCAAATTTTGTACTAAAACCATGTTTTTCCTGCAGTATACATTTTTTTCGATTTTAATTTTTTTAAATTGTTAACGGTAACTCATATGTCGTGCACATAAACTTTTAAGTAACAAAAACAGAATTAACAAACCTTTTAAACCGTTACTGACGGATTTTAAAGTTAAAAAGAACTTACCCGAAAATAATAGTTTGCTTATATAAAAAATAGAAAGAGAATAAACCAAGATTAGTTTCGGTGACATTTTTATTTCACTTTTAAAATATATATTATATTTATTAAATTATTTTTATCTAAAATTTCGAAATAAGTTACGACACTTTTACGAGGTATTTTGTAACAACCAGCAGTTTTATTCTAAAAAATTTTTTCGTCGGAAATTTGGATCAATTTGCGACACACATTTCCGGCGAAATGTTTAAGTAATTAGACGTTTTGCGACGCATTTGTAAGAAACAATCATTTTATTTTAGGTATTTTTTTCGTCGGAAAGTTGTTGCAATTTGCGACTCATTTCCGACAAACAAATGCTTTTTTTTCAAATAGATTTTTTTATCGTCGGAAAACTGTCGCTATTTGCGACACATTTCCGATGAAATGCTTAAGTAAATTCACTTTTTCGTCGGAAATACGTCGCAATTTGCGACGCATTTCCGACAAACCGTTGTTTTTTTTCAAATCAATTTTTATTCCGTCGGAAATTGTCGCTATTTGCGACCCTTTTCCGACGAAATGTTTAACTACTTATATTTTTCGTCGGAAACTAGTCGCAATTTGCGACGCATTTCCGACAAATATTTGTTTTTTTCAAATCAATTATTTTTACGTTGGAAAATTGTGGATATTTGCGACCCGTTTCCGACGAACGGTTTCTTAATATATATTTTTGTCGGGAATTTGTAGTTATTTGCAACGCTTTTATGACAAAAACTCCTTTTTTTCTAATGTGTTTTTTGTCTCGAAAATTCGTAGGAATTTACGACACATTTCCGACGAAATGTTTAATTAATTAAAGGTTTTTGTCGGAAATGTGTAAAAATTGAGAGGCCCCGTTCCCCGGAAGTCCCTCGGTTGGTTAAACATCAAAAGCATAGTTCTTAAACCGTACAATAGTCGTATACTATAGCAGCGGAAATCATTACATAACATTTTCCTTAATAGGAATGCCAGTTTTTGAGTAGGTAGTTCTCATATCTTGCCACGAGACATCATATCCTTATCATAACCTGCTCAACCTGACATGCATGTAAAACAAGTCAGCTTTGTACTGGTGAGTTCTAAGTTCATTTCTTAGAAAAATTTTTTATTCATTCATGTCATCACATGACATAATTCAAATACTTTGCATACCTGCTCTCATATCATAATTTCATAACATACATAGCATCATAACATAATTACATAACATACATATCATCATAACATCATTCATACGGTGAAGGAACTTCACCGTCAACTGCTGACTCTGAAGTCAAACAGGCTTGTGCAGCACAAGGCTCTTAACTATCAACCCGAAGTCGATAACTTACACATGCATAAGATTCCATCAACTGGCGACACACAGTCGGCAGGCCCGTGTTTCCACAGGACTCTTAATCCATCAACCGAAGTTGACGGCTCATACCGGTACAAGACTTCTTTACATACGTCATTCATATTCATAACATGGTTTAAATCATTTAAACCATCATAAGCAGAAGCGGCTCCTTTCACCGCAGTGCTCATGTTTTGCCCAACCGCAGCCGGTAAAACCACATTTCCTCCTCGACCTCGGTCGAGTGTCTTACATTTCATCCTCGACATCAGTCGAGTGTCTTACATTTCATCCTCGACATCGGTCGAGTGTCTTATACAAAAATAATCATTTCTTTCTCAACTGCAGTTGAGACTTAAAAAAAGCATTCGTTATATCTCAGCTGAGACTCTTAAAATCATTCACTTCTCAACCATCGTTGAGACTTAACATATTCTTTACATCTCAGCTGAAATTCTTAAAATCATTTACTTCTCAACCGTAGTCGAGACTTAAAACATTCTTTACTTTAAAACATTCTTTACTTGAAAACATTCTTTATCTAAAAACATTCTTTACCTGACCTTAATCAGGTTAAAATCATTTTCATACGATAACTTTAACACATTCTTTTATCTGACCGTAGTCAGTTAAATCAATCACCTTCATAAAATAACTTTATAACATGCATATCAGCCCAAATGGTAAAACATTTTAAACAGGGCTATAAAGAACTCACCTGGGTGTCTTAGCTATCCATGGAGTCTAACTTGATTAATAATAAGGATCTTAATCAAGTAAGCCTTTGTATCAATATGTTGAATCTACGCGTGCTTGATCAATGCCTCGCTATGTAGTTATAACTATTAAATGATTTAAGAATCATTCATCTTACTACTTATAATTCGTATCAAGTCTAAACCGTATTTGAGGACGTTTAAGTTAATAAAACTTACTTTTAAATCTTACGAAAAACGGGCAGAGTTCCCTTTATTTTTAGTCAAATCCAGACAATTCAAGTTGTCTATTTTATAACCAAATCCCACTTCAATTGAAATAATCCTTAAACAACTAGCTTTATATGATTGTCTTTGTAATCATATAAACTTTACATCTAACAATTTACATTTTATAAAAATAAATATATCGATCAAGTCGTTGGTTATCGTTTATCCATTTAAACCTTATTAGTCCTCAAACACGATATTAAATCATATTACTACTAGTTAACATTCTAATAATTTGTAATTAAGTTATACCTTTCGTTCGTTTGGTTCGCCTATACGAATCCACTCGTTAACACCCGTTTAGATTACCGACCTGTTCCTTCGACTCGGTTTCACATCTTGAACCTTCCCGTCCTCACCGAATCTACCTGTTGACCAAGTTGACTTCATTGACCAGATTTGTAACCAAACCCATGGTTGGGTTTTTCACTCAACAAATACTAGTAGCTCGAACCTAGACCAAACGAACTCCGATCGAGGCGATTCAGGTATCCACGGTTTCATCTCATCGAGCTCTACCTTCCCCATGAATTGCCGCCACCGGCCGCCGCTGCTACTGTCTCCGGAAAAGCAACAGTTAGCCGGAATCTGCTTAGCATAACAGCTCTGTTCGGGAGCATAAAAAGTCGACCTCCAGACCTCGTAATCGAAATCCCAACGGTGAAAGTCTTCGTTTATGTGTTAGGAAGCTTCAGTTAAAATTTGAGACCGATCCAACGGTTGAATCTCCGGGGATCGTTCGAACTCGGAGGCTGGTTCTCTCAAAAACGGGATTTCATCAAGACTTTACCATGTTTCATAAAAACCGTGTGGGTGTAATCCGGAGACCAAAACAATCACAGGGTCGGCTTTATTTTTTTGCTGGGAACTTCCATGGTCATCATCGAGCTGATCTTTGAGAGTCGAGCCTCGCAGGAGGTCGCCGGAGCCGAACTTTGCAGCCACCGATGAGGCTTCGTTGGAGGAACCGACCGTGGCCCTTGCCCCTGCTATTTCTTCCTAGTTGATCAACACACATAAGTGTGTTTGGTCTTGGTAACTTGAAAAAGAAGAGAAGGAACGAGAATGTGAACTCGATAAGATTTTTGGGTTGTCGTTTGAGAATATTAAAGTTCCACCGATTAAGCAAATTGCTACCATTCATGATGCAAAATACGAAATCACCAGAACATATCCGAAGATTACATCACTTCTTCTCATATATGAAGAATTGAATTAGTTTTAATATTTACACTTTGGCCCCTCAACTTTCTACATCTATTTTTAAAACCCCCTTTAACTTGTCTCAACTATTTTTAATATTCACGAGCTTCTAACGGGCCCATACTTTATCTTATAATAGTCATGACTATATTAATTCAATCGTAATTACTTCACGAATGTTCATAAAAAATTTCGAACCCAAACGGTCACAGAAATTTTGCACGTTATTCATAAAGCTTATAACGCGCTCATACAATATCAGATACTTGTATTGTTTATATCATTTTGATCGTAATTAATTTACGAACATTTATATAAATTTTGAACATAAACGGGCACCGAAATTTCTTACGTTAATTAATCGTTTATAAAAATTCAGGGCGTTACAAGTCTACCCTCCTTATAATAGGTTTCGTCCTCGAAACCTGTTACATTTCATACAAATGTGGGTAGAGTCGTTTTATCTCATTTTCAGTCTCCCACGTAACCTCGGATCCTTTTCGATGTTTCCATTGAACCTTAACTTGTTGATCATGTGCAACTTTTATCCGTACTTTAACTAGCTAGAGCTTTTCAGTCAACTATTAGCATTATAGCTGTTGTTGTACAAGAATTCCAATAGTGGTAAATAATTACTCAGCTACCACCAAAATTAATAATACAAGCTCTGAGCATATTTTCTAATGTTTGGATAGTCATTTCAGACTCTCCATCTATCTGAGGATGATACGCTGTGTTGATATTCAATCTCGTACCCATGGATTCATGGAATTGTTTCCAAAATCTTGAAACAAATCGCGTGTCATGATTGGACACTATGAAAACTGAAACTCCATGTCTTGTAATTATTTCTTTCACAAATAATTCAGATAGGTTCCCCGGTGTATAAGTCTCACGTATAAGCAAGAATGGGGCACCTTTGGTTAATCGGTCTACAATTACCCAAATAGCATCATGACGTTTCATTGTAAGAGACAACTTGATAATAAAATCCATGGTGATGTATTCCCACTTCCATTATGGGACTTCTAAAGGTTGCACATAACCATAGAGTTTCTGATGTTCAGCCTTTACTTGCGCACAGGTCAAACATTTGTCTACATACTGCATTACATTAAATTTCATACCTGTCCACCAGTAATCCTTTCGGAGGTCTTGATATATTTTTGTTGCACCAGGATGAATAGAATAACGTGACTTATGTGCTTTATCTAAAATCCTTGACATGTTGCCCTTGTTTCGCAGAACCTACACTTGACCAAATCGGGTCTTAACACCGAACTCATATTCTTCTAAACTTTTAATCTGGTCAATGATTCTTTCGAATCCAACATTTTCTTCCTTTTGTCCTTCCTTCTGTGCATCCTTAAGCTCATTTAGAAAATTTGGTGTTATTACCAAACTGTAAGACTTAACTCGTATAGCAGAGTTTGCGACTTAGAGCATCAGTCACCACATTGACCTCATGGGTTTTTAATTTTAGAGTATTCCCATGTTGTGTCAGAATCTTTTTCCTAAGTATCCCTCTTTTGACATTTCTATCTTATCTCTTCATGCTTTAATCAGACGTTGAAGATCATATGGTAACAAGTCGTCTTCCCCCTTAATGTCATACTTTTTAGATATAATAGGTAGCTTATTATGACAATTACTCCTTGCGTCCTTATCCTTTTCTAACGTGTATACAGCCACATGTCATATTCTTTAGTTATAATATGCTATACTCTTTAGTTTTTTTTTTTTTGATTGTGCTAACATTTCTCATTTGGTCTCTACACACAGTTATCTTTCCTAGCATTAAACCATTTATAGAGCACTCATTGGAAGTTGGTAGTGAGTAGAATTTCTTAACATAACATACATACACATATTAACACATAAGGTTGTCAATGCCTAAAGCCAACCAAATTTACCATTTCATAAGAACGGACCAAACCAAGTCATGTTGTTGTTACAAGATTTCGTTGGTCACATTATAATAAGAATCTTCTTGTTTCCCTCAATAAGAAGGCTTCATCATTTGCCTCATTAAGAGGACTTCATCATTTTCCTTTTTTAAGAAGACTTTATCGTTTGCCTCCCCAAGGGACTACATCAATTGATCCACTTTATGCATGACAATCTTATCATAAAACTTTCCTTTGATAACATACGTATGCACACTATCACATAACAATACTATGAATTTTCTTATACATAAGACAGTGGCAATTATTATTTATCATTCAGCTTGTACTAATACAAAGTTCTTTAAGTAGTTTCTTGCAACAGATTCAAGATTCTCTTAACACCTGTAACCGTATTAAATCCACCTTTTACAATCTATACTTTAAGCTCCATACATATTATATACATGTTCAACATCTGTTATCTTGTGAAGACAAGATAGTTCATTAAACGATATCAATGTTGCAACACTTATGCATCCTTTTCTAACATAAATAGCTTCCCGTTAAAGTTATTAAAATCATCTCTAACATCCTTAGCATAACAGATATAGGTTCGATTGGTCTTCACCTCACTTCTTGTCAAAAGCAAGTCGTATCATTTCAACCTTTCGTAACCTTCGAACTTTTTTTTTTTATGGTTTAACATTTCTTTTCACTCGCATTTGACATAAGACTAACTCTATACTTTTCATTCACTTATACCTAATGCTAGGCATGCATTCATTTATTTTCTCTTATCAGTTCCTAATCACACCTTTATCACATATGTCGTATAATCGACTTTACTATCTCACTTTCATGTTTAGTAAACATAGGTACAATTCTTAATTCCTAATGTTAACATGTATTCCTCAACCTAGTGAGACCTTGTCAGGATTTAGGATACTAGCAAAGCATTATCATTCATGACATAGAGAATAATCTCATCGAATCTCTAGGTCAAATTTTAACTTACATTACCTCAATCGGATGTACTCATCCTTACTTTATAATATTATTCATTCACAAGTGATGAATAATCCTTCCATAAATAAGGTTCCTTGTTCGTTCGTAAGTCCTTTCCATCATTCGTAAGTTAGTTTCATCATTCGTCAGTCAATTGAATCACCTACACATAAACTCAATCACCAGTACTAATTCTCTTCATCCATAATTGATTTCTTTCGTACATAAGGATATACATACATTCCTATCTTCATCACGTTACCGTTGCCCGAATGGTTACACAAAGCGCTGCATCCACCATTGTTGTCCTCCTCACTTTCCATGTATGCTTCATTTCTTGAACCGTCATCATCTTCAAACTACATTTCAACCATTAATCGAACTCTGTTTCCATGTTCTAATAGTTTCCTTCCTGATCGACCTTTGAATTAGCACATTTACAATTTCTTAGGGTATGTCATTCAGCGTTAGCTTCCCAATAGCTTCAACGATGTATTCAATGTGACCATAATGCAATTTAGGACATATAAGGTATTCGTATGATAGACAATAATACAAACTCAGTTGTATAGTAAATCATTAATAACAGTGTCCGGAATGTCATTAATCATTTACTTTTCCAACTTTGTTCCTATTATTCTCATTCATACTTTATACTCATTAATCCATGAATCTTTGTCAAACCAATAAGGTAAGACCTTAACTAGTATCCATCTGACCAAACAAGCATTCCCAATTCTTTCTATAACTCTTTCAACCTCTCTATTCACATGTTGTTCTTTACCTTTATTGGCATCGAATAGTTATAATTCGTTCAGTCATTAAATCTTTCCTATGGTGTCCAAGTCATATGACAGATGAAACCCGAGCATTAGTCATATAGACAAATCCGTAACCGTAGTAGCTAATTGCGGTCACTATTTATCTGTACTCGTGTGTCTAGGGTTTCTTCCACCACATGCTTAGTTCATTTCCTAATAAACATTATTATTACCCATAGTCTAAACAATCCAACATATTCATGCATCTTAACACGTATAGGCACATAAACATGCATCTTTACTTTAACTACATCATATTAACTTTAAGGCACATAAACCTTAAATCTATTTCAAATATATCATAACACATATTCCTTACTTTAGCAAGACGCTCGTGGCATTGAACTACCTTTAACTGGCTTCCTTAACCTTGATCCCATTCTCAGTTTAAGTTCAGGCATCAGGTTATGCCCGAATCTCTCAAACTATGGCTCTGATACCAACTTGAAAGGCCCCGTTCCCCGGAAGTCCCTCGGTTGGTTAAACATCAAAAGCATAGTTCTTAAACCGTACAATAGTCGTATACTATAGCAGCGGAAATCATTACATAACATTTTCCTTAATAGGAATGCCAGTTTTTGAGTAGGTAGTTCTCATATCTTGCCACGAGACATCATATCCTTATCATAACCTGCTCAACCTGACATGCATGTAAAACAAGTCAGCTTTGTGCTGGTGAGTTCTAAGTTCATTTCTTAGAAAAATTTTTTATTCATTCATGTCATCACATGACATAATTCAAATACTTTGCATACCTGCTCTCATATCATAATTTCATAACATACATAGCATCATAACATAATTACATAACATACATATCATCATAACATCATTCATACGGTGAAGGAACTTCACCGTCAACTGCTGACTCTGAAGTCAAACAGGCTTGTGCAGCACAAGGCTCTTAACTATCAACCCGAAGTCGATAACTTACACATGCATAAGATTCCATCAACTGGCGACACACAGTCGGCAGGCCCGTGTTTCCACAGGACTCTTAATCCATCAACCGAAGTTGACGGCTCATACCGGTACAAGACTTCTTTACATACGTCATTCATATTCATAACATGGTTTAAATCATTTAAACCATCATAAGCAGAAGCGGCTCCTTTCACCGCAGTGCTCATGTTTTGCCCAACCGCAGCCGGTAAAACCACATTTCCTCCTCGACCTCGGTCGAGTGTCTTACATTTCATCCTCGACATCAGTCGAGTGTCTTACATTTCATCCTCGACATCGGTCGAGTGTCTTATACAAAAATAATCATTTCTTTCTCAACTGCAGTTGAGACTTAAAAAAAGCATTCGTTATATCTCAGCTGAGACTCTTAAAATCATTCACTTCTCAACCATCGTTGAGACTTAACATATTCTTTACATCTCAGCTGAAATTCTTAAAATCATTTACTTCTCAACCGTAGTCGAGACTTAAAACATTCTTTACTTTAAAACATTCTTTACTTGAAAACATTCTTTATCTAAAAACATTCTTTACCTGACCTTAATCAGGTTAAAATCATTTTCATACGATAACTTTAACACATTCTTTTATCTGACCGTAGTCAGTTAAATCAATCACCTTCATAAAATAACTTTATAACATGCATATCAGCCCAAATGGTAAAACATTTTAAACAGGGCTATAAAGAACTCACCTGGGTGTCTTAGCTATCCATGGAGTCTAACTTGATTAATAATAAGGATCTTAATCAAGTAAGCCTTTGTATCAATATGTTGAATCTACGCGTGCTTGATCAATGCCTCGCTATGTAGTTATAACTATTAAATGATTTAAGAATCATTCATCTTACTACTTATAATTCGTATCAAGTCTAAACCGTATTTGAGGACGTTTAAGTTAATAAAACTTACTTTTAAATCTTACGAAAAACGGGCAGAGTTCCCTTTATTTTTAGTCAAATCCAGACAATTCAAGTTGTCTATTTTATAACCAAATCCCACTTCAATTGAAATAATCCTTAAACAACTAGCTTTATATGATTGTCTTTGTAATCATATAAACTTTACATCTAACAATTTACATTTTATAAAAATAAATATATCGATCAAGTCGTTGGTTATCGTTTATCCATTTAAACCTTATTAGTCCTCAAACACGATATTAAATCATATTACTACTAGTTAACATTCTAATAATTTGTAATTAAGTTATACCTTTCGTTCGTTTGGTTCGCCTATACGAATCCACTCGTTAACACCCGTTTAGATTACCGACCTGTTCCTTCGACTCGGTTTCACATCTTGAACCTTCCCGTCCTCACCGAATCTACCTGTTGACCAAGTTGACTTCATTGACCAGATTTGTAACCAAACCCATGGTTGGGTTTTTCACTCAACAAATACTAGTAGCTCGAACCTAGACCAAACGAACTCCGATCGAGGCGATTCAGGTATCCACGGTTTCATCTCATCGAGCTCTACCTTCCCCATGAATTGCCGCCACCGGCCGCCGCTGCTACTGTCTCCGGAAAAGCAACAGTTAGCCGGAATCTGCTTAGCAGAACAGCTCTGTTCGGGAGCATAAAAAGTCGACCTCCAGACCTCGTAATCGAAATCCCAACGGTGAAAGTCTTCGTTTATGTGTTAGGAAGCTTCAGTTAAAATTTGAGACCGATCCAACGGTTGAATCTCCGGGGATCGTTCGAACTCGGAGGCTGGTTCTCTCAAAAACGGGATTTCATCAAGACTTTACCATGTTTCATAAAAACCGTGTGGGTGTAATCCGGAGACCAAAAAAATCACAGGGTCGGCTTTATTTTTTTGCTGGGAACTTCCATGGTCATCATCGAGCTGATCTTTGAGAGTCGAGCCTCGCAGGAGGTCGCCGGAGCCGAACTTTGCAGCCACCGATGAGGCTTCGTTGGAGGAACCGACCGTGGCCCTTGCCCCTGCTATTTCTTCCTAGTTGATCAACACACATAAGTGTGTTTGGTCTTGGTAACTTGAAAAAGAAGAGAAGGAACGAGAATGTGAACTCGATAAGATTTTTGGGTTGTCGTTTGAGAATATTAAAGTTCCACCGATTAAGCAAATTGCTACCATTCATGATGCAAAATACGAAATCACCAGAACATATCCGAAGATTACATCACTTCTTCTCATATATGAAGAATTGAATTAGTTTTAATATTTACACTTTGGCCCCTCAACTTTCTACATCTATTTTTAAAACCCCCTTTAACTTGTCTCAACTATTTTTAATATTCACGAGCTTCTAACGGGCCCATACTTTATCTTATAATAGTCATGACTATATTAATTCAATCGTAATTACTTCACGAATGTTCATAAAAAATTTCGAACCCAAACGGTCACAGAAATTTTGCACGTTATTCATAAAGCTTATAACGCGCTCATACAATATCATATACTTGTATTGTTTATATCATTTTGATCGTAATTAATTTACGAACATTTATATAAATTTTGAACATAAACGGGCACCGAAATTTCTTACGTTAATTAATCGTTTATAAAAATTCAGGGCGTTACAAAAATTTACGACAGATTTGCGACGGAATGCTTTAGTTCTTAAATTGTATTTTTTGCGTCGGAAATTATTAACAATTTTCGACGCATTTTTGACAATCAATATTTTTTGTGAAATAAAATAATTTTTGACATAAATTTGTAACAATTTGCGACGAGTTTGTAACAAACAGTTTGTCGGAAATAAAGGAGTAGTTTTTGGGGCCAACATTTGTATAAGCTGTAACACATTTGTTAAAAAATTACCGTTTTTTTAAATCGTTATGTTGTCTCGGTAAAAAATGCGTAACAAACTTTCGAATAAAACAAAGTTTTTCTAGGCGTGTGCATCTTTTTTCGTAATGGATTTTTTTAATTGTTGACGGTAACAATTATGTCATGTACAAAAAATAGCAGAATGATAAAACAGAACTAAAAACTTCTAATTATTTTGTCTCAATTAAAAAATACGTAGCAAATTTTGTACTAAAACCATGTTTTTCCTGCAGTATACATTTTTTTCGATTTTAATTTTTTTAAATTGTTTACGGTAACTCATATGTCGTGCACATAAACTTTTAAGTAACAAAAACAGAATTAACAAACATTTTAAACCGTTACTGACCGATTTTAAAGTTAAAAAGAACTTACCCGAAAATAATAGTTTGCTTATATAAAAAATAAAAAGAGAATATAACAAGATTAGTTTCGGTGACATTTTTATTTCACTTTTAAAATATATATTATATTTATTAAATTATTTTTATCTAAAATTTCGAAATAAGTTACGACACTTTTACGAGGTATTTTGTAACAAACACCAGTTTTATTCTAATAAATTTTTTCGTCGGAAATTTGGATCAATTTGCGACACACATTTCCGGCGAAATGTTTAAGTAATTAGACGTTTTGCGACGCATTTGGAAGAAACAATCATTGTATTTTAGCTATTTTTTTCGTCGGAAAGTTGTTGCAATTTGCGACTCATTTCCGACAAACAAATGCTTTTTTTTCAAATAGATTTTTTTATCGTCGGAAAACTGTCGCTATTTGCGACACATTTCCGACGAAATGCTTAAGTAAATTCACCTTTTCGTCGGAAATTCGTCGCAATTTGCGACGCATTTCCGACAAACCGTTGTTTTTTTTCAAATCAATTTTTATTCCGTCGGAAATTGTCGCTATTTGCGACCCTTTTCCGACGAAATGGTTAACTACTTATATTTTTCGTCGGAAACTAGTCGCAATTTGCGACGCATTTCCGACCAATATTTGTTTTTTTCAAATCAATTTTTTTTACGTTGGAAAATTGTGGATATTTGCGACCCATTTCCGACGAACGGTTTCTTAATATATATTTTTGTCGGGAATTTGTAGTTATTTGCAACGCTTTTATGACAAAAACTCCTTTTTTTCTAATGTGTTTTTTGTCTCGAAAATTCGTAGGAATTTACGACACATTTCCGACGAAATGTTTAATTAATTAAAGGTTTTTGTCGGAAATGTGTAAAAATTTACGACAGATTTGCGACGGAATGCTTTAGTTCTTAAATTGTATTTTTTGCGTCGGAAATTATTAACAATTTTCGACGCATTTTTGACAATCAATATTTTTTGTGAAATAAAATAATTTTTGACATAAATTTGTAACAATTTGCGACGAGTTTGTAACAAACAGTTTGTCGGAAATAAAGGAGTAGTTTTTGGGGCCAACATTTGTATAAGCTGTAACACATTTGTTAAAAAATTACCGTTTTTTTAAATCGTTATGTTGTCTCGGTAAAAAATGCGTAACAAACTTTCGAATAAAACAAAGTTTTTCTAGGAGTGTGCATCTTTTTTCGTAATGGATTTTTTTAATTGTTGACGGTAACAATTATGTCATGTACATAAAATAGCAGAATGATAAAACAGAACTAAAAACTTCTAATTATTTTGTCTCAATTAAAAAATACGTAGCAAATTTTGTACTAAAACCATGTTTTTCCTGCAGTATACATTTTTTTCGATTTTAATTTTTTTAAATTGTTAACGGTAACTCATATGTCGTGCACATAAACTTTTAAGTAACAAAAACAGAATTAACAAACCTTTTAAACCGTTACTGACGGATTTTAAAGTTAAAAAGAACTTACCCGAAAATAATAGTTTGCTTATATAAAAAATAAAAAGAGAATAAACAAGATTAGTTTCGGTGACATTTTTATTTCACTTTTAAAATATATATTATATTTATTAAATTATTTTTATCTAAAATTTCGAAATAAGTTACGACACTTTTACGAGGTATTTTGTAACAAACACAGTTTTATTCTAATAAATTTTTTCGTCGGAAATTTGGATCAATTTGCGACACACATTTCCGGCGAAATGTTTAAGTAATTAGACGTTTTGCGACGCATTTGTAAGAAACAATCATTTTATTTTAGCTATTTTTTTCGTCGGAAAGTTGTTGCAATTTGCGACTCATTTCCGACAAACAAATGCTTTTTTTTCAAATAGATTTTTTTATCGTCGGAAAACTGTCGCTATTTGCGACACATTTCCGACGAAATGCTTAAGTAAATTCACTTTTTCGTCGGAAATTCGTCGCAATTTGCGACGCATTTCCGACAAACCGTTGTTTTTTTTCAAATCAATTTTTATTCCGTCGGAAATTGTCGCTATTTGCGACCCTTTTCCGACGAAATGCTTAACTACTTATATTTTTCGTCGGAAACTAGTCGCAATTTGCGACGCATTTCCGACAAATATTTGTTTTTTTCAAATCAATTTTTTTTACGTTGGAAAATTGTGGATATTTGCGACCCATTTCCGACGAACGGTTTCTTAATATATATTTTTGTCGGGAATTTGTAGTTATTTGCAACGCTTTTATGACAAAAACTCCTTTTTTTCTAATGTGTTTTTTGTCTCGAAAATTCGTAGGAATTTACGACACATTTCCGACGAAATGTTTAATTAATTAAAGGTTTTTGTCGGAAATGTGTAAAAATTTACGACAGATTTGCGACGGAATGCTTTAGTTCTTAAATTGTATTTTTTGCGTCGGAAATTATTAACAATTTTCGACGCATTTTTGACAATCAATATTTTTTGTGAAATAAAATAATTTTTGACATAAATTTGTAACAATTTGCGACGAGTTTGTAACAAACAGTTTGTCGGAAATAAAGGAGTAGTTTTTGGGGCCAACATTTGTATAAGCTGTAACACATTTGTTAAAAAATTACCGTTTTTTTAAATCGTTATGTTGTCTCTGTAAAAAATGCGTAACAAACTTTCGAAAAAAACAAAGTTTTTCTAGGAGTGTGCATCTTTTTTCGTAATGGATTTTTTAATTGTTGACGGCAACAATTATGTCATGTACATAAAATAGCAGAATGATAAAACAGAACTAAAAACTTCTAATTATTTTGTCTCAATTAAAAAATACGTAGCAAATTTTGTACTAAAACCATGTTTTTCCTGCAGTATACATTTTTTTCGATTTTAATTTTTTTAAATTGTTAACGGTAACTCATATGTCGTGCACATAAACTTTTAAGTAACAAAAACAGAATTAACAAACCTTTTAAACCGTTACTGACGGATTTTAAAGTTAAAAAGAACTTACCCGAAAATAATAGTTTGCTTATATAAAAAATAAAAAGAGAATAAACCAAGATTAGTTTCGGTGACATTTTTATTTCACTTTTAAAATATATATTATATTTATTAAATTATTTTTATCTAAAATTTCGAAATAAGTTACGACACTTTTACGAGGTATTTTGTAACAAACAACAGTTTTATTCTAATAAATTTTTTCGTCGGAAATTTGGATCAATTTGCGACACACATTTCCGGCGAAATGTTTAAGTAATTAGACGTTTTGCGACGCATTTGTAAGAAACAATCATTTTATTTTAGCTATTTTTTTCGTCGGAAAGTTGTTGCAATTTGCGACTCATTTCCGACAAACAAATGCTTTTTTTTCAAATAGATTTTTTTATCGTCGGAAAACTGTCGCTATTTGCGACACATTTCCGACGAAATGCTTAAGTAAATTCACTTTTTCGTCGGAAATTCGTCGCAATTTGCGACGCATTTCCGACAAACCGTTGTTTTTTTTCAAATCAATTTTTATTCCGTCGGAAATTGTCGCTATTTGCGACCCTTTTCCGACGAAATGCTTAACTACTTATATTTTTCGTCGGAAACTAGTCGCAATTTGCGACGCGTTTCCGACAAATATTTGTTTTTTTCAAATCAATTTTTTTACGTCGGAAAATTGTGGATATTTGCGACCCATTTCCGACGAACGGTTTCTTAATATATATTTTTGTCGGGAATTTGTAGTTATTTGCAACGCTTTTATGACAAAAACTCCTTTTTTTCTAATGTGTTTTTTGTCTCGAAAATTCGTAGGAATTTACGACACATTTCCGACGAAATGTTTAATTAATTAAAGGTTTTGTCGGAAATGTGTAAAAATTTACGACAGATTTGCGACGGAATGCTTTATTTCTTAAATTGTATTTTTTGCGTCGGAAATTATTAACAATTTTCGACGCATTTTTGACAATCAATATTTTTTGTGAAATAAAATAATTTTTGACATAAATTGTAACAATTTGCGACGAGTTTGTAACAAACAGTTTGTCGGAAATAAAGGAGTAGTTTTTGGGGCCAACATTTGTATAAGCTGTAACACATTTGTTAAAAAATTACCGTTTTTTTAAATCGTTATGTTGTCTCGGTAAAAAATGCGTAACAAACTTTCGAATAAAACAAAGTTTTTCTAGGAGTGTGCATCTTTTTTCGTAATGGATTTTTTTAATTGTTGACGGTAACAATTATGTCATGTACATAAAATAGCAGAATGATAAAACAGAACTAAAAACTTCTAATTATTTTGTCTCAATTAAAAAATACGTAGCAAATTTTGTACTAAAACCATGTTTTTCCTGCAGTATACATTTTTTTCGATTTTAATTTTTTTAAATTGTTAACGGTAACTCATATGTCGTGCACATAAACTTTTAAGTAACAAAAACAGAATTAACAAACCTTTTAAACCGTTACTGACGGATTTTAAAGTTAAAAAGAACTTACCCGAAAATAATAGTTTGCTTATATAAAAAATAAAAAGAGAATAAACCAAGATTAGTTTCGGTGACATTTTTATTTCACTTTTAAAATATATATTATATTTATTAAATTATTTTTATCTAAAATTTCGAAATAAGTTACGACACTTTTACGAGGTATTTTGTAACAAACAACAGTTTTATTCTAATAAATTTTTTCGTCGGAAATTTGGATCAATTTGCGACACACATTTCCGGCGAAATGTTTAAGTAATTAGACGTTTTGCGACGCATTTGTAAGAAACAATCATTTTATTTTAGCTATTTTTTTCGTCGGAAAGTTGTTGCAATTTGCGACTCATTTCCGACAAACAAATGCTTTTTTTTCAAATAGATTTTTTTATCGTCGGAAAACTGTCGCTATTTGCGACACATTTCCGACGAAATGCTTAAGTAAATTCACTTTTTCGTCGGAAATTCGTCGCAATTTGCGACGCATTTCCGACAAACCGTTGTTTTTTTTCAAATCAATTTTTATTCCGTCGGAAATTGTCGCTATTTGCGACCCTTTTCCGACGAAATGCTTAACTACTTATATTTTTCGTCGGAAACTAGTCGCAATTTGCGACGCGTTTCCGACAAATATTTGTTTTTTTCAAATCAATTTTTTTACGTCGGAAAATTGTGGATATTTGCGACCCATTTCCGACGAACGGTTTCTTAATATATATTTTTGTCGGGAATTTGTAGTTATTTGCAACGCTTTTATGACAAAAACTCCTTTTTTTCTAATGTGTTTTTTGTCTCGAAAATTCGTAGGAATTTACGACACATTTCCGACGAAATGTTTAATTAATTAAAGGTTTTTGTCGGAAATGTGTAAAAATTTACG
This sequence comes from Mikania micrantha, assembly GCA_009363875.1. NCBI lineage: Eukaryota > Viridiplantae > Streptophyta > Magnoliopsida > Asterales > Asteraceae > Mikania > Mikania micrantha. The sequence goes on along the minus strand of SZYD01000478.1, from coordinate 17,075 downwards.
ACAGATTTGCGACGGAATGCTTTAGTTCTTAAATTGTATTTTTTGCGTCGGAAATTATTAACAATTTTCGACGCATTTTTGACAATCAATATTTTTTGTGAAATAAAATAATTTTTGACATAAATTTGTAACAATTTGCGACGAGTTTGTAACAAACAGTTTGTCGGAAATAAAGGAGTAGTTTTTGGGGCCAACATTTGTATAAGCTGTAACACATTTGTTAAAAAATTACCGTTTTTTTAAATCGTTATGTTGTCTCGGTAAAAAATGCGTAACAAACTTTCGAATAAAACAAAGTTTTTCTAGGAGTGTGCATCTTTTTTCGTAATGGATTTTTTTAATTGTTGACGGTAACAATTATGTCATGTACATAAAATAGCAGAATGATAAAACAGAACTAAAAACTTCTAATTATTTTGTCTCAATTAAAAAATACGTAGCAAATTTTGTACTAAAACCATGTTTTTCCTGCAGTATACATTTTTTTCGATTTTAATTTTTTTAAATTGTTAACGGTAACTCATATGTCGTGCACATAAACTTTTAAGTAACAAAAACAGAATTAACAAACCTTTTAAACCGTTACTGACGGATTTTAAAGTTAAAAAGAACTTACCCGAAAATAATAGTTTGCTTATATAAAAAATAAAAAGAGAATAAACCAAGATTAGTTTCGGTGACATTTTTATTTCACTTTTAAAATATATATTATATTTATTAAATTATTTTTATCTAAAATTTCGAAATAAGTTACGACACTTTTACGAGGTATTTTGTAACAAACAACAGTTTTATTCTAATAAATTTTTTCGTCGGAAATTTGGATCAATTTGCGACACACATTTCCGGCGAAATGTTTAAGTAATTAGACGTTTTGCGACGCATTTGTAAGAAACAATCATTTTATTTTAGCTATTTTTTTCGTCGGAAAGTTGTTGCAATTTGCGACTCATTTCCGACAAACAAATGCTTTTTTTTCAAATAGATTTTTTTATCGTCGGAAAACTGTCGCTATTTGCGACACATTTCCGACGAAATGCTTAAGTAAATTCACTTTTTCGTCGGAAATTCGTCGCAATTTGCGACGCATTTCCGACAAACCGTTGTTTTTTTTCAAATCAATTTTTATTCCGTCGGAAATTGTCGCTATTTGCGACCCTTTTCCGACGAAATGCTTAACTACTTATATTTTTCGTCGGAAACTAGTCGCAATTTGCGACGCGTTTCCGACAAATATTTGTTTTTTTCAAATCAATTTTTTTTACGTTGGAAAATTGTGGATATTTGCGACCCATTTCCGACGAACGGTTTCTTAATATATATTTTTGTCGGGAATTTGTAGTTATTTGCAACGCTTTTATGACAAAAACTCCTTTTTTCTAATGTGTTTTTTGTCTCGAAAATTCGTAGGAATGTACGACACATTTCCGACGAAATGTTTAATTAATTAAAGGTTTTTGTCGGAAATGTGTAAAAATTTACGACAGATTTGCGACGGAATGCTTTAGTTCTTAAATTGTATTTTTTGCGTCGGAAATTATTAACAATTTTCGACGCATTTTTGACAATCAATATTTTTTGTGAAATAAAATAATTTTTGACATAAATTTGTAACAATTTGCGACGAGTTTGTAACAAACAGTTTGTCGGAAATAAAGGAGTAGTTTTTGGGGCCAACATTTGTATAAGCTGTAACACATTTGTTAAAAAATTACCGTTTTTTTAAATCGTTATGTTGTCTCGGTAAAAAATGCGTAACAAACTTTCGAATAAAACAAAGTTTTTCTAGGAGTGTGCATCTTTTTTCGTAATGGATTTTTTTAATTGTTGACGGTAACAATTATGTCATGTACATAAAATAGCAGAATGATAAAACAGAACTAAAAACTTCTAATTATTTTGTCTCAATTAAAAAATACGTAGCAAATTTTGTACTAAAACCATGTTTTTCCTGCAGTATACATTTTTTTCGATTTTAATTTTTTTAAATTGTTAACGGTAACTCATATGTCGTGCACATAAACTTTTAAGTAACAAAAACAGAATTAACAAACCTTTTAAACCGTTACTGACGGATTTTAAAGTTAAAAAGAACTTACCCGAAAATAATAGTTTGCTTATATAAAAAATAAAAAGAGAATAAACCAAGATTAGTTTCGGTGACATTTTTATTTCACTTTTAAAATATATATTATATTTATTAAATTATTTTTATCTAAAATTTCGAAATAAGTTACGACACTTTTACGAGGTATTTTGTAACAAACAACAGTTTTATTCTAATAAATTTTTTCGTCGGAAATTTGGATCAATTTGCGACACACATTTCCGGCGAAATGTTTAAGTAATTAGACGTTTTGCGACGCATTTGTAAGAAACAATCATTTTATTTTAGCTATTTTTTTCGTCGGAAAGTTGTTGCAATTTGCGACTCATTTCCGACAAACAAATGCTTTTTTTTCAAATAGATTTTTTTATCGTCGGAAAACTGTCGCTATTTGCGACACATTTCCGACGAAATGCTTAAGTAAATTCACTTTTTCGTCGGAAATTCGTCGCAATTTGCGACGCATTTCCGACAAACCGTTGTTTTTTTTCAAATCAATTTTTATTCCGTCGGAAATTGTCGCTATTTGCGACCCTTTTCCGACGAAATGCTTAACTACTTATATTTTTCGTCGGAAACTAGTCGCAATTTGCGACGCGTTTCCGACAAATATTTGTTTTTTTCAAATCAATTTTTTTTACGTTGGAAAATTGTGGATATTTGCGACCCATTTCCGACGAACGGTTTCTTAATATATATTTTTGTCGGGAATTTGTAGTTATTTGCAACGCTTTTATGACAAAAACTCCTTTTTTTCTAATGTGTTTTTTTCTCGAAAATTCGTAGGAATTTACGACACATTTCCGACGAAATGTTTAATTAATTAAAGGTTTTTGTCGGAAATGTGTAAAAATTTACGACAGATTTGCGACGGAATGCTTTAGTTCTTAAATTGTATTTTTTGCGTCGGAAATTATTAACAATTTTCGACGCATTTTTGACAATCAATATTTTTTGTGAAATAAAATAATTTTTGACATAAATTTGTAACAATTTGCGACGAGTTTGTAACAAACAGTTTGTCGGAAATAAAGGAGTAGTTTTTGGGGCCAACATTTGTATAAGCTGTAACACATTTGTTAAAAAATTACCGTTTTTTTAAATCGTTATGTTGTCTCGGTAAAAAATGCGTAACAAACTTTCGAATAAAACAAAGTTTTTCTAGGAGTGTGCATCTTTTTTCGTAATGGATTTTTTTAATTGTTGACGGTAACAATTATGTCATGTACATAAAATAGCAGAATGATAAAACAGAACTAAAAACTTCTAATTATTTTGTCTCAATTAAAAAATACGTAGCAAATTTTGTACTAAAACCATGTTTTTCCTGCAGTATACATTTTTTTCGATTTTAATTTTTTTAAATTGTTAACGGTAACTCATATGTCGTGCACATAAACTTTTAAGTAACAAAAACAGAATTAACAAACCTTTTAAACCGTTACTGACGGATTTTAAAGTTAAAAAGAACTTACCCGAAAATAATAGTTTGCTTATATAAAAAATAAAAAGAGAATAAACCAAGATTAGTTTCGGTGACATTTTTATTTCACTTTTAAAATATATATTATATTTATTAAATTATTTTTATCTAAAATTTCGAAATAAGTTACGACACTTTTACGAGGTATTTTGTAACAAACAACAGTTTTATTCTAATAAATTTTTTCGTCGGAAATTTGGATCAATTTGCGACACACATTTCCGGCGAAATGTTTAAGTAATTAGACGTTTTGCGACGCATTTGTAAGAAACAATCATTTTATTTTAGCTATTTTTTTCGTCGGAAAGTTGTTGCAATTTGCGACTCATTTCCGACAAACAAATGCTTTTTTTTCAAATAGATTTTTTTATCGTCGGAAAACTGTCGCTATTTGCGACACATTTCCGACGAAATGCTTAAGTAAATTCACTTTTTCGTCGGAAATTCGTCGCAATTTGCGACGCATTTCCGACAAACCGTTGTTTTTTTTCAAATCAATTTTTATTCCGTCGGAAATTGTCGCTATTTGCGACCCTTTTCCGACGAAATGCTTAACTACTTATATTTTTCGTCGGAAACTAGTCGCAATTTGCGACGCGTTTCCGACAAATATTTGTTTTTTTCAAATCAATTTTTTTTACGTTGGAAAATTGTGGATATTTGCGACCCATTTCCGACGAACGGTTTCTTAATATATATTTTTGTCGGGAATTTGTAGTTATTTGCAACGCTTTTATGACAAAAACTCCTTTTTTTCTAATGTGTTTTTTGTCTCGAAAATTCGTAGGAATTTACGACACATTTCCGACGAAATGTTTAATTAATTAAAGGTTTTGTCGGAAATGTGTAAAAATTTACGACAGATTTGCGACGGAATGTTTTAGTTCTTAAATTGTATTTTTTGCGTCGGAAATTATTAACAATTTTCGACGCATTTTTGACAATCAATATTTTTGTGAAATAAAATAATTTTTGACATAAATTTGTAACAATTTGCGACGAGTTTGTAACAAACAGTTTGTCGGAAATAAAGGAGTAGTTTTTGGGGCCAACATTTGTATAAGCTGTAACACATTTGTTAAAAAATTACCGTTTTTTTAAATCGTTATGTTGTCTCGGTAAAAAATGCGTAACAAACTTTCGAATAAAACAAAGTTTTTCTAGGAGTGTGCATCTTTTTTCGTAATGGATTTTTTTAATTGTTGACGGTAACAATTATGTCATGTACATAAAATAGCAGAATGATAAAACAGAACTAAAAACTTCTAATTATTTTGTCTCAATTAAAAAATACGTAGCAAATTTTGTACTAAAACCATGTTTTTCCTGCAGTATACATTTTTTTCGATTTTAATTTTTTTAAATTGTTAACGGTAACTCATATGTCGTGCACATAAACTTTTAAGTAACAAAAACAGAATTAACAAACCTTTTAAACCGTTACTGACGGATTTTAAAGTTAAAAAGAACTTACCCGAAAATAATAGTTTGCTTATATAAAAAATAAAAAGAGAATAAACCAAGATTAGTTTCGGTGACATTTTTATTTCACTTTTAAAATATATATTATATTTATTAAATTATTTTTATCTAAAATTTCGAAATAAGTTACGACACTTTTACGAGGTATTTTGTAACAAACAACAGTTTTATTCTAATAAATTTTTTCGTCGGAAATTTGGATCAATTTGCGACACACATTTCCGGCGAAATGTTTAAGTAATTAGACGTTTTGCGACGCATTTGTAAGAAACAATCATTTTATTTTAGCTATTTTTTTCGTCGGAAAGTTGTTGCAATTTGCGACTCATTTCCGACAAACAAATGCTTTTTTTTCAAATAGATTTTTTTATCGTCGGAAAACTGTCGCTATTTGCGACACATTTCCGACGAAATGCTTAAGTAAATTCACTTTTTCGTCGGAAATTCGTCGCAATTTGCGACGCATTTCCGACAAACCGTTGTTTTTTTTCAAATCAATTTTTATTCCGTCGGAAATTGTCGCTATTTGCGACCCTTTTCCGACGAAATGCTTAACTACTTATATTTTTCGTCGGAAACTAGTCGCAATTTGCGACGCGTTTCCGACAAATATTTGTTTTTTTCAAATCAATTTTTTTTACGTTGGAAAATTGTGGATATTTGCGACCCATTTCCGACGAACGGTTTCTTAATATATATTTTTGTCGGGAATTTGTAGTTATTTGCAACGCTTTTATGACAAAAACTCCTTTTTTTCTAATGTGTTTTTTGTCTCGAAAATTCGTAGGAATTTACGACACATTTCCGACGAAATGTTTAATTAATTAAAGGTTTTTGTCGGAAATGTGTAAAAATTTACGACAGATTTGCGACGGAATGTTTTAGTTCTTAAATTGTATTTTTTGCGTCGGAAATTATTAACAATTTTCGACGCATTTTTGACAATCAATATTTTTTGTGAAATAAAATAATTTTTGACATAAATTTGTAACAATTTGCGACGAGTTTGTAACAAACAGTTTGTCGGAAATAAAGGAGTAGTTTTTGGGGCCAACATTTGTATAAGCTGTAACACATTTGTTAAAAAATTACCGTTTTTTTAAATCGTTATGTTGTCTCGGTAAAAAATGCGTAACAAACTTTCGAATAAAACAAAGTTTTTCTAGGAGTGTGCATCTTTTTTCGTAATGGATTTTTTTAATTGTTGACGGTAACAATTATGTCATGTACATAAAATAGCAGAATGATAAAACAGAACTAAAAACTTCTAATTATTTTGTCTCAATTAAAAAATACGTAGCAAATTTTGTACTAAAACCATGTTTTTCCTGCAGTATACATTTTTTTCGATTTTAATTTTTTTAAATTGTTAACGGTAACTCATATGTCGTGCACATAAACTTTTAAGTAACAAAAACAGAATTAACAAACCTTTTAAACCGTTACTGACGGATTTTAAAGTTAAAAAGAACTTACCCGAAAATAATAGTTTGCTTATATAAAAAATAAAAAGAGAATAAACCAAGATTAGTTTCGGTGACATTTTTATTTCACTTTTAAAATATATATTATATTTATTAAATTATTTTTATCTAAAATTTCGAAATAAGTTACGACACTTTTACGAGGTATTTTGTAACAAACAACAGTTTTATTCTAATAAATTTTTTCGTCGGAAATTTGGATCAATTTGCGACACACATTTCCGGCGAAATGTTTAAGTAATTAGACGTTTTGCGACGCATTTGTAAGAAACAATCATTTTATTTTAGCTATTTTTTTCGTCGGAAAGTTGTTGCAATTTGCGACTCATTTCCGACAAACAAATGCTTTTTTTTCAAATAGATTTTTTTATCGTCGGAAAACTGTCGCTATTTGCGACACATTTCCGACGAAATGCTTAAGTAAATTCACTTTTTCGTCGGAAATTCGTCGCAATTTGCGACGCATTTCCGACAAACCGTTGTTTTTTTTCAAATCAATTTTTATTCCGTCGGAAATTGTCGCTATTTGCGACCCTTTTCCGACGAAATGCTTAACTACTTATATTTTTCGTCGGAAACTAGTCGCAATTTGCGACGCGTTTCCGACAAATATTTGTTTTTTTCAAATCAATTTTTTTTACGTTGGAAAATTGTGGATATTTGCGACCCATTTCCGACGAACGGTTTCTTAATATATATTTTTGTCGGGAATTTGTAGTTATTTGCAACGCTTTTATGACAAAAACTCCTTTTTTTCTAATGTGTTTTTTGTCTCGAAAATTCGTAGGAATTTACGACACATTTCCGACGAAATGTTTAATTAATTAAAGGTTTTTGTCGGAAATGTGTAAAAATTTACGACAGATTTGCGACGGAATGTTTTAGTTCTTAAATTGTATTTTTTGCGTCGGAAATTATTAACAATTTTCGACGCATTTTTGACAATCAATATTTTTTGTGAAATAAAATAATTTTTGACATAAATTTGTAACAATTTGCGACGAGTTTGTAACAAACAGTTTGTCGGAAATAAAGGAGTAGTTTTTGGGGCCAACATTTGTATAAGCTGTAACACATTTGTTAAAAAATTACCGTTTTTTTAAATCGTTATGTTGTCTCGGTAAAAAATGCGTAACAAACTTTCGAATAAAACAAAGTTTTTCTAGGAGTGTGCATCTTTTTTCGTAATGGATTTTTTTAATTGTTGACGGTAACAATTATGTCATGTACATAAAATAGCAGAATGATAAAACAGAACTAAAAACTTCTAATTATTTTGTCTCAATTAAAAAATACGTAGCAAATTTTGTACTAAAACCATGTTTTTCCTGCAGTATACATTTTTTTCGATTTTAATTTTTTTAAATTGTTAACGGTAACTCATATGTCGTGCACATAAACTTTTAAGTAACAAAAACAGAATTAACAAACCTTTTAAACCGTTACTGACGGATTTTAAAGTTAAAAAGAACTTACCCGAAAATAATAGTTTGCTTATATAAAAAATAAAAAGAGAATAAACCAAGATTAGTTTCGGTGACATTTTTATTTCACTTTTAAAATATATATTATATTTATTAAATTATTTTTATCTAAAATTTCGAAATAAGTTACGACACTTTTACGAGGTATTTTGTAACAAACAACAGTTTTATTCTAATAAATTTTTTCGTCGGAAATTTGGATCAATTTGCGACACACATTTCCGGCGAAATGTTTAAGTAATTAGACGTTTTGCGACGCATTTGTAAGAAACAATCATTTTATTTTAGCTATTTTTTTCGTCGGAAAGTTGTTGCAATTTGCGACTCATTTCCGACAAACAAATGCTTTTTTTTCAAATAGATTTTTTTATCGTCGGAAAACTGTCGCTATTTGCGACACATTTCCGACGAAATGCTTAAGTAAATTCACTTTTTCGTCGGAAATTCGTCGCAATTTGCGACGCATTTCCGACAAACCGTTGTTTTTTTTCAAATCAATTTTTATTCCGTCGGAAATTGTCGCTATTTGCGACCCTTTTCCGACGAAATGCTTAACTACTTATATTTTTCGTCGGAAACTAGTCGCAATTTGCGACGCATTTCCGACAAATATTTGTTTTTTTCAAATCAATTTTTTTTACGTTGGAAAATTGTGGATATTTGCGACCCATTTCCGACGAACGGTTTCTTAATATATATTTTTGTCGGGAATTTGTAGTTATTTGCAACGCTTTTATGACAAAAACTCCTTTTTTTCTAATGTGTTTTTTGTCTCGAAAATTCGTAGGAATTTACGACACATTTCCGACGAAATGTTTAATTAATTAAAGGTTTTTGTCGGAAATGTGTAAAAATTTACGACAGATTTGCGACGGAATGCTTTAGTTCTTAAATTGTATTTTTTGCGTCGGAAATTATTAACAATTTTCGACGCATTTTTGACAATCAATATTTTTTGTGAAATAAAATAATTTTTGACATAAATTTGTAACAATTTGCGACGAGTTTGTAACAAACAGTTTGTCGGAAATAAAGGAGTAGTTTTTGGGGCCAACATTTGTATAAGCTGTAACACATTTGTTAAAAAATTACCGTTTTTTTAAATCGTTATGTTGTCTCGGTAAAAAATGCGTAACAAACTTTCGAATAAAACAAAGTTTTTCTAGGAGTGTGCATCTTTTTTCGTAATGGATTTTTTTAATTGTTGACGGTAACAATTATGTCATGTACATAAAATAGCAGAATGATAAAACAGAACTAAAAACTTCTAATTATTTTGTCTCAATTAAAAAATACGTAGCAAATTTTGTACTAAAACCATGTTTTTCCTGCAGTATACATTTTTTTCGATTTTAATTTTTTTAAATTGTTAACGGTAACTCATATGTCGTGCACATAAACTTTTAAGTAACAAAAACAGAATTAACAAACCTTTTAAACCGTTACTGACGGATTTTAAAGTTAAAAAGAACTTACCCGAAAATAATAGTTTGCTTATATAAAAAATAAAAAGAGAATAAACCAAGATTAGTTTCGGTGACATTTTTATTTCACTTTTAAAATATATATTATATTTATTAAATTATTTTTATCTAAAATTTCGAAATAAGTTACGACACTTTTACGAGGTATTTTGTAACAAACAACAGTTTTATTCTAATAAATTTTTCGTCGGAAATTTGGATCAATTTGCGACACACATTTCCGGCGAAATGTTTAAGTAATTAGACGTTTTGCGACGCATTTGTAAGAAACAATCATTTTATTTTAGCTACTTTTTCGTCGGAAAGTTGTTGCAATTTGCGACTCATTTCCGACAAACAAATGCTTTTTTTCAAATAGATTTTTTTATCGTCGGAAAACTGTCGCTATTTGCGACACATTTCCGACGAAATGCTTAAGTAAATTCACTTTTTCGTCGGAAATTCGTCGCAATTTGCGACGCATTTCCGACAAACCGTTTTTTTTTCAAATCAATTTTTATTCCGTCGGAAATTGTCGCTATTTGCGACCCTTTTCCGACGAAATGTTTAACTACTTATATTTTTCGTCGGAAACTAGTCGCAATTTGCGACGCGTTTCCGACAAATATTTGTTTTTTTCAAATCAATTTTTTTTACGTTGGAAAATTGTGGATATTTGCGACCCATTTCCGACGAACGGTTTCTTAATATATATTTTTGTCGGGAATTTGTAGTTATTTGCAACGCTTTTATGACAAAAACTCCCTTTTTTCTAATGTGTTTTTTGTCTCGAAAATTCGTAGGAATTTACGACACATTTCCGACGAAATGTTTAATTAATTAAAGGTTTTTGTCGGAAATGTGTAAAAATTTACGACAGATTTGCGACGGAATGTTTAGTTCTTAAATTGTATTTTTTGCGTCGGAAATTATTAACAATTTTCGACGCATTTTTGACAATCATATTTTTTGTGAAATAAAATAATTTTTGACATAAATTTGTAACAATTTGCGACGAGTTTGTAACAAACAGTTTGTCGGAAATAAAGGAGTAGTTTTTGGGGCCAACATTTGTATAAGCTGTAACACATTTGTTAAAAAATTACCGTTTTTTTAAATCGTTATGTTGTCTCGGTAAAAAATGCGTAACAAACTTTCGAATAAAACAAAGTTTTTCTAGGAGTGTGCATCTTTTTTCGTAATGGATTTTTTTAATTGTTAACGGTAACAATTATGTCATGTACATAAAATAGCAGAATGATAAAACAGAACTAAAAACTTCTAATTATTTTGTCTCAATTAAAAAATACGTAGCAAATTTTGTACTAAAACCATGTTTTTCCTGCAGTATACATTTTTTTCGATTTTAATTTTTTTAAATTGTTAACGGTAACTCATATGTCGTGCACATAAACTTTTAAGTAACAAAAACAGAATTAACAAACCTTTTAAACCGTTACTGACGGATTTTAAAGTTAAAAAGAACTTACCCGAAAATAATAGTTTGCTTATATAAAAAATAAAAAGAGAATAAACCAAGATTAGTTTCGGTGACATTTTTATTTCACTTTTAAAATATATATTATATTTATTAAATTATTTTTATCTAAAATTTCGAAATAAGTTACGACACTTTTACGAGGTATTTTGTAACAAACAACAGTTTTATTCTAATAAATTTTTTCGTCGGAAATTTGGATCAATTTGCGACACACATTTCCGGCGAAATGTTTAAGTAATTAGACATTTTGCGACGCATTTGGAAGAAACAATCATTGTATTTTAGCTATTTTTTTTCGTCGGAAAGTTGTTGAAATTTGCGACTCATTTCCGACAAACAAATGCTTTTTTTTCAAATAGATTTTTTTATCGTCGGAAAACTGTCGCTATTTGCGACACATTTCCGACGAAATGCTTAAGTAAATTCACTTTTTCGTCGGAAATTCGTCGCAATTTGCGACGCATTTCCGCCAAACCGTTGTTTTTTTTCAAATCAATTTTTATTCCGTCGGAAATTGTCGCTATTTGCGACCCTTTTCCGACGAAATGTCTAACTACTTATATTTTTCGTCGGAAACTGGTCGCAATTTGCGACGCATTTCCGACAAATATTTGTTTTTTTCAAATCAATTTTTTTTACGTTGGAAAATTGTGGATATTTGCGACCCATTTCCGACGAACGGTTTCTTAATATATATTTTTGTCGGGAATTTGTAGTTATTTGCAACGATTTTATGACAAAAACTCCTTTTTTCTAATGTGTTTTTTGTCTCGAAAATTCGTAGGAATTTACGACACATTCCGACGAAATGTTTAATTAATTAAAGGTTTTTGTCGGAAATGTGTAAAAATTTACGACAGATTTGCGACGGAATGATTTTTTCTTAAATTGTATTTTTTGCGTCGGAAATTATTAACAATTTTCGACGCATTTTGACAATCAATATTTTTTGTGAAATAAAATAATTTTTGACATAAATTTGTAACAATTTGCGACGAGTTTGTAACAAACAGTTTGTCGGAAATAAAGGAGTAGTTTTTGGGGCCAACATTTGTATAAGCTGTAACACATTTGTTAAAAAATTACCGTTTTTTTTTAAATCGTTATGTGTCTCGGTAAAAAATGCGTAACAAACTTTCGAATAAAACAAAGTTTTTCTAGGAGTGTGCATCTTTTTTCGTAATGGATTTTTTTAATTGTTAACGGTAACAATTATGTCATGTACATAAAATAGCAGAATGATAAAACAGAACTAAAAACTTCTAATTATTTTGTCTCAATTAAAAAATACGTAGCAAATTTTGTACTAAAACCATGTTTTTTCCTGCAGTATACATTTTTTTCGATTTTAATTTTTTAAATTGTTAACGGTAACTCATATGTCGTGCACATAAACTTTTAAGTAACAAAAACAGAATTAACAAACCTTTTAAACCGTTACTGACGGATTTTAAAGTTAAAAAGAACTTACCCGAAAATAATAGTTTGCTTATATAAAAAATAAAAAGAGAATAAACCAAGATTAGTTTCGGTGACATTTTTATTTCACTTTTAAAATATATATATATTTATTAAATTATTTTATCTAAAATTTCGAAATAAGTTACGACACTTTTACGAGGTATTTGTAACAAACAAAGTTTTATTCTAATAAATTTTTTCGTCGGAAATTTGGATCAATTTGCGACACACATTTCCGGCGAAATGTTTAAGTAATTAGACGTTTGCGACGCATTTGTAAGAAACAATCATTTTATTTAGCTATTTTTTTCGTCGGAAAGTTGTTGCAATTTGCGACTCATTTCCGACAAACAAATGCTTTTTTTTCAAATAGATTTTTTTATCGTCGGAAAACTGTCGCTATTTGCGACAATTTCCGACGAAATGCTTAAGTAAATTCACTTTTTCGTCGGAAATTCGTCGCAATTTGCGACGCATTCCGCCAAAACGTTGTTTTTTTTCAAATCAATTTTTATTCCGTCGGAAATTGTCGCTATTTGAGACCCTTTCCGACGAAATGTTAACTACTTATATTTTTCGTCGGAAACTAGTCGCAATTTGCGACGCGTTTCCGACAATATTTGTTTTTTTCAAATCAAATTTTTTTACGTTGGAAAATTGTGGATATTTGCGACCCATTTCCGACGAACGGTTTCTTAATATATATTTTTGTCGGGAATTTGTAGTTATTTGCAACGCTTTTATGACAAAAACTCCCTTTTTCTAATGTGTTTTTTGTCTCGAAAATTCGTAGGAATTTACGACACATTTCCGACGAAATGTTTAATTAATTAAAGGTTTGTGTCGGAAATGTGTAAAAATTTACGACAGATTTGCGACGGAATGATTTAGTTCTTAAATGTATTTTTTGCGTCGGAAATTATTAACAATTTTCGACGCATTTTGACAATCAATATTTTTGTGAAATAAAATAATTTTTGACATAAATTTGTAACAATTTGCGACGAGTTTGTAACAAACAGTTTGTCGGAAATAAAGGAGTAGTTTTTGGGGCCAACATTTGTATAAGCGGTGTAACACATTTGTTAAAAAATACCGTTTTTTTTAAATCGTTATGTTGTCTCGGTAAAAAATGCGTAACAAACTTTCGAATAAAACAAAGTTTTTCTAGGAGTGTGCATCTTTTTTCGTAATGGATTTTTTTAATTGTTGACGGGTAACAATTATGTCATGTACATAAAATAGCAGAATGATAAAACAGAACTAAAAAACTTCTAATTATTTTGTCTCAATTAAAAAATACGTAGCAAATTTTGTACTAAAACCATGTTTTTCCTGCAGTATACATTTTTTCGATTTTAATTTTTTTAAATTGTTAACGGTAACTCATATATGTCGTGCACATAAACTTTTAAGTAACAAAAACAGAATTAACAAACCTTTTAAACCGTTACTGACGGATTTTAAAGTTAAAAAGAACTTACCCGAAAATAATAGTTTGCTTATAATAAAAATAAAAAGAGAATAAACCAAGATTAGTTTCGGTGACATTTTTATTTCACTTTTAAAATATATATTATATTTATTAAATTATTTTATCTAAAATTTCGAAATAAGTTACGACACTTTTACGAGAGGTATTTTGTAACACAACAGCAGTTTTATTCTAATAATTTTTTCGTCGGAAATTTGGATCAATTTGCGACACACATTTCCGGCGAAATGTTTAAGTAATTAGACGTTTGCGACGCATTTGTAAGAAACAATCATTTTATTTTAGCTATTTTTTTCGTCGGAAAGTTGTTGCAATTTGCGACTCATTCCGACACAAACAAATGCTTTTTTTTCAAATAGATTTTTTATCGTCGGAAAACTGTCGCTATTTGCGACACATTTCGACGAAATGCTTAAGTAAATTCACTTTTTCGTCGGAAATTCGTCGCAATTTGCGACGCATTTCCGACCAAACCGTTGTTTTTTTTCAAATCAATTTTTATTCCGTCGGAAATTGTCGCTATTGGCGACCCTTTTCCGACGTAATGCTTAACTACTTATATTTTCGTCGGAAACTAGTCGCAATTGCGACGCATTTCCGACAATATTTGTTTTTTTCAAATCAATTTTTTTTACGTTGGAAAATTGTGGATATTTGCGACCCATTTCCGACGAACGGTTTCTTAATATATATTTTGTCGGAATTTGTAGTTATTTGCAACGCTTTTATGACAAAAACTCCTTTTTTCTAATGTGTTTTTTGTCTCAGAAAATTGTAGGAATTTACGACACATTTCCGACGAAATGTTAATTAATTAAAGGTTTTTGTCGGAAATGTGTAAAAATTTACGACAGATTTGCGACGGAATGTTTTAGTTCTTAAATGTATTTTTTGCGTCGGAAATTATTAACAATTTTCGACGCATTTTTGACAATCAATATTTTTTGTGAAATAAAATAATTTTTGACATAAATTTGTAACAATTTGCGACGAGTTGTAACAAACAGTTTTCGGAAATAAAGGAGTAGTTTTTGGGGCCAAATTTGTATAAGCTGTAACACATTGTTAAAAATTACCGTTTTTTTAAATCGTTATGTTTGTCTCGGTAAAAATGCGTAACAAACTTTCGATATAAAACACAAGTTTTTCTAGGAGTGTGCATCTTTTTTCGTAATGGATTTTTTTAATTGTTGGACGGTAACAATTATGTCATGTAATAATAAACAGCAGAATGATAAAACAGAACTAAAAACTTCTAATTATTTTGTCTCAATTAAAAAATACGTAGCAATTTTGTACTAAAACAATGTTTTTTCCTGCAGTATACATTTTTTTCGATTTTAATTTTTTTAAATTGTTAACGGTAACTCATATGTCGTGCACATAACTTTTAAGTAACAAAAACAGAATTAACAAACCTTTTAAACCGTTACTGACGGATTTAAAGTTAAAAAGAACTTACCCGAAAATAATAGTTTGCTTATATAAAAAAAAAAAAAAAGAGAAAAACCAAGATTAGTTCGGTGACATTTTATTTCACTTTTTAAAATATATATATTTATTAAATTATTTTATCTAAAATTTCGAAAATAAGTTACGACACTTTTACGAGGTATTTTGTAACAAACAAAGTTTTATTCTAATAATTTTTTTCGTCGGAAATTTGGATCATTTGCGACACACATTTCCGGCGAAATGTTTAAGTAATTAGACGTTTTGCGACTCATTTGTAAGAAAACAATCATTTTATTTTAGCTATTTTTTTCGTCGGAAAGTTGTTGTTGCAATTTGCGACTCATTTCCGACAAACAAATGCTTTTTTTTCAAATAGATTTTTTTATCGTCGGAAAAACTGTCGCTATTTGCGACACATTTCCGACGAAATGCTTAAGTAAATTCACTTTTCGTCGGAAATTCGTCGCAATTTGCGACGCATTTCCGACAAACCGTTGTTTTTTTTCAAATCAATTTTATTCCGTCGGAAATTGTCGCTATTTGCGACCCTTTTCCGACGAAATGCTTAACTACTTATATTTTTCGTCGGAAACTAGTCGCAATTTGCGACGCGTTTCCGACAAATATTTGTTTTTTTCAAATCAATTTTTTTTACGTTGGAAAATTTGTGGTATTTTGCGACCCATTTCCGACGAACGGTTTCTTAATAATATATATTTTGTCGGGAATTTGTAGTTATTTGAACGCTTTTATGACAAAACACTCCTTTTTTTCTAATGTGTTTTTGTCTCAGAAAATTCGTAGGAATTTACGACACATTTCCGACGAAATGTTTAATAATTAAAGGTTTTTGTCGGAAATGTGTAAAAAATTTACGACAGATTTGCGACGGATTGATTTATCTTAAATTGTATTTTTTGCGTCGGAAATTATTAACAATTTTCGACGCATTTTTGACAATCAATATTTTTTGTGAAATAAAATAATTTTTGAACATAAATTGTAACAATTTGCGACGAGTTTGTAACAAACAGTTTGTCGGAAATAAAGGAGTAGTTTTGGGGCCAACATTTGTATAAGCTGTAACACATTTGTTAAAAAATTACCGTTTTTTAAATCGTTATGTTGTCCGGTAAAAAATGCGTAACAAACTTCGAATAAAACAAAGTTTTTCTAGGAGTGTGCATCTTTTTTCGTAATGGATTTTTTTAATTGTTAACGGTAACAATTATGTCATGTACATAAATAGCAGAATGATAAAACAGAACTAAAACTTCTAATTATTTTGTCTCAATTAAAAAATACGTAGCAAAATTTTGTACTAAAACCATGTTTTTCCTGCAGTATACATTTTTTTTCGATTTTAATTTTTTTAAATTGTTAACGGTAAACTCATATGTCGTGCACATAAACTTTTAAGTAACAAAAACAGAATTAAAAAAT
The DNA here is from genome assembly GCA_009363875.1 of Mikania micrantha. NCBI lineage: Eukaryota > Viridiplantae > Streptophyta > Magnoliopsida > Asterales > Asteraceae > Mikania > Mikania micrantha. Next base: position 217 of record SZYD01000478.1, on the reverse strand, counting down.
TTTAAAAACGTTACTGACGGATTTTAAAGTTAAAAAAACTTACCCGAAAATAATAGTTTGCTTATATAAAAAATAAAAAGAGAATAAACCCAAGATTAGTTTTCGGTGACATTTTTATTTCACTTTTAAAATATATATTATATTTATTAATTATTTTTTATCTAAAATTTCGAAATAAGTTACGACACTTTTACGAGGTATTTTGTAACAAACAACA